>JAOXJP010278472.1:0-19675 GCA_025762735.1 Platanus orientalis | reverse complement strand
GAAGAGAGCTTCAGAAAATGATTCAAGGAATGTGTGCCATCAATTGGTATAGAACTCAACATCTCATCTCATGATTCATCAATCCATGCCTAAAAATGACCTTCAAAAGGAAGGATATACAAAACTTTCAAAAGATCAAGAAGGGTAGCAACCTATTCCATTTCAACCTCTAAGATTTCGACAGAAACAAAAATTATAATAAAAACTGTAACAAGGAATGTGAGGCTGCAAAAGAGACAAAGGCATCTTTAAGCAAGAACAAATCACAAAAATTTGGACCTAAACCAAAAAGAAGCATCACCCTACCATTAGTCAACCCAGAACTTGATCCTATTTCCCCTCCCAAGTTTTATATATATATAAAAGAAAAAAATTTATTCAGAGGGGATAAGACATCCCCAAAAACCAAAGCCCAAATGACCTACAAAAGGGACTGCTTTCTAAACAAATTTCCCCATCCTCTTTTAGTCTCTACATGTGAGTACTCCCCCATCCCTTTACAACTCATCCCCCAAAAGCAAAAATGGTTTTTAGCTTTTATATATACATTAAAAGCAGGCTCCCCATAATCTCAAACACCCTCTGGTTTCCCTCTAATCAAATGGACCAACAAACTTCCAAGCAAACGAGACTCCATAAAATCTTGCCTTCTTAGAAATCTTGGAGAAATTCCATGCCTTAAAAAGATCACCAAGGCAGGGAGGGAAACCCCAAGCTATCCCAACCTCTCTGAACACATACATCCAAACCTCACTAGCATAAGAACAGTGAACAAGAATGTGGTTGACAGATTTTTCATCTTTAAAGGCATAGAGGACATGCATTCGGCAAACACATACCTTGATTTTGAAGAAGGTCCAGAATTGGAAGCCTTTTTTTGCAAGCAACCCAAACAAAGAAAAGTACTTTAGAGGGGATTTTTAGCTTCCACACCCTTCTCCACAGAAGAGATGGTTCCCCCTGATCCCCGATCAGATTTCTATAGGAACTCACCAAAAAGACTCCATTCTTGAAATGAATCTATCTCAGAGTCTTCCACATCATTTCTTAGATTGATAATTTCCACCATCCCAAGGAGAAGGGTCATTTCCTCTATCTCCTAATCATTTGGCGTTGAATGCTTTTGGCAAGAGGTTGTGGCGTTTGGTTTCCGCTACGGTTGGTTGGGCAATCTGGCTAAAAAGGAACAATAGGGTCTTTCAAGGGTATTCGAAGCCAGCTTGGAAGTTCTACAGGCGGGCCAGAGAGTATGTTGTATTTTGGGCTAGGAGATGTAAAGGCTATGTGGGGGTGCAGAATGGGGACCTCATTATGCATTGGGAGAGAAGTATAGGGCTGGCTGAGTCATAGTCGGGGCGGGGCTTTCCCGGGTTATGTGGTCTCTCCTTTTTTTTCTTTTTCTTGAGGAGACTCCTTTTTTCCCTTGTGTACATTATATTTTCCTTTTTAAATAAAAAAAAAAAAAGTTCTTATCAAAAAAATATTCCAATCTCCTTCTCTCCTAATATCCCAGTAATCAGCAACCTTAGCATGTTTATTAGATGCCATGGCATAAATACAAGGCACTTCCACCTATTTAAACTTTCCAAAATTGCATGATACCTTTCCAATAACTCACCTTATGCGAAGATAAAGGTCTTTCAGATTCCCAAGCATTTTCCACCCCATATTTTCTGACCACCACTTGTCTCCACAAGCTCTTATTCTCTTTCCCAAATCTCCAAAACCATTTGGATAGAAGAGCTTTGTTAATGTCCCTCACTCTATTTAGCCCAAGAACACTATCTTGTTTTGGTTTACATATCTCCTCCCACACCACAAGGTGGGGCCCTTCGCAATCTCCCCCTCTCCCCCAAAGAAACTCTCATTGGCGTTTCTTGATGGCTTTAGTCACCGATATCGGAATAAGAAAAAGAGAAAGATAATAAGTTGGAAGACTTGTGAGCACCGACTTGATCAACGTCACCCTTCCCCCTTTTGGAAAGGGGCATCCCCTTCGACCCCACTAGCCTTTTGTGAATTCTATCCAACACTTTATTCCACGGGTCCTTGTTCTTGAAAGGAGCCCCAAGTAATGCAGGATGGATAGGAAGTCCAACAATTCCTACGGGTATAGGGCCCCATGTTCTTCTTCTCTTCTTCTATTATTTCCTTAAATCTCATTCAAGTTCTCTGGTTTGATGCTATATTTCTGAAATAGCCTGAAAAGCTAAGTGTTTTATATACTGTTCCATCATTATTTGAATTAGGATTTGGAGGACTTACTAACTTCCCACGTGTTGTCCTGATTTCCAGATTCTGTTTTTTGAGACTACCCTTGATCTAAGGTGTTGTTTAGGTCAAGCTTGGGCCCATTAACCCTACAAATAAGACTACCAAGTTTCAAGCAAAATAGACAACTAAAAGTTTATAAAACTATTAAATTATCATGTCTAGTACACAAAAACATATTCTTAATTCTCAGGATAGCTCAAACAAAAGGTAATAACTCTAGGTATAATGCTTAGAACAAGATGAAAATTTCTATAGAAATGCCCAAAGACCCTAGTTATAAGTCCTCCAAATCCCAATTCAAACAGAGAAGGAAAAGTATATAAAACACTTGGCTTATCAGGTTGTTCCAAAAATATAGCATCAAACCAGAGATCTTGAATGAGGTTAAAGAAAGTAATAAAATTGGGATTTGGAGGACTATAATTACTAAGGTCTTTAGGCATTTCTCTACAAAATCTCATCTTGTTATAAGCATTCTACCCATAGTTATTACATTCTGTTTGAGCTATCTTGTGAATTCAGAATCTGTTTTTATGTACCAGACCTGATAATATAATAGTTTTATAAACTTTCAGTTGTCTGTTTTGCTCGAAACTTGGCAGTTTTATTTGTAGGTTAGTTAGCTATACTCTGCAAATTTTCAGCCCTTCTAGATCAGGCCATATGAAGTTATACTATTCTGTTGCTTGTTGCCTGGACTTTTCCAAAATAGGGTTCGTTGAACTTGATCAAATATCAGCAGCATTATCTTCACCTTTATCATACAAGTGGGCCCATACCCACAGGAATTAGACTCCAACATGATAAGCTATATTTTTGGAACAACTTGGTAAGCTAAGTGTTTTATATAGCCTTTTTTTTTTTTGGATAGGTAAGTAGGTGAAGACGGTTTTGAACCAAGGTCTGTGGTACGATACCCACAGGCTTTACCAACTTAGCAAGCTGACATCTTTTGTTTTATATATTTTTCTTATGTTTACTAAATTTTAAACAAGACCTTAGTTTTATATAATAGGCAGACCTAGACCAATCAGATTGGCCTGAAACATTGTAGGAGTGTTTACATATCAACCCACTACTAGCCTATTTAATTTTATACAATTCCAACTGTTCTAGTAGGGGTATTTTGATAATTTCCACATGATATCCTAATTTCCAGATTTTGTTATTGAAACTACCCTTGATCTAGGGTGTTGTTTAGGTCAAGCTTGCGCCCATTACCTGCGAGAATCTACAACATCCCTAGGTTGTCCTACACCACCAAGAGGGAGACTCAAGTAGGCAGTAGGGAGCTCATCAGTTTGACATCCTAACACTTCTGCCAATCTCTCCAAATTATCCACCTGACACACACCATACATGCGGCTTTTTGCAAGGATGACCTTTAGACCTGAAACCGCTTCGAAGTAACTAATCACACATCTTAAATATTTGAGTTGTTGAACTGAGTTTTTAGTACATTACTATTATATCATCATCAAATTGAAGGTGGGAGACCATGATACCATTCAGGCCCCACTTCAAATCCTTCCATCATTCCTCCTTAGAAAGTCCTCAATAACAAAGCTCCAAAAGCCTCCGCAACAATCAAGAAGAAGAAGGGAGACAGGAGATCCCATTGCTGCAATCTAATAGATCTGTGAAAATATTCCACAAAAGATCCATTCAAAAGAATCGAGATAAAGGAAGTTCCATACATTTTATCATCCAACTCCTCTAACAGATTCCAAATCCCATTTTGTGCAGCATGTAGTCCAAAAAAATCTCAATTAACCCAATCATAGGCCTTTTTCCAAATCTAGTTTACAAACCACCATTGATCTCTCATTTATCATTTCATCAATGCATTCATTTGCCACCAACAACCTATCTATATTTTGGAAACCCCCTATAAAAGCACTATGATTCTGGAATATCAAACCATTCAATACTTCTTTGATCTTACAAGTGAGTTTTCGACATAATTTTATAAATGCTACCCACCAAACCAATTGATCCGATATACTTGATCATATCAGCTCCTTCCTTTTTAGGAATATGAGATAAAAATTAGAAAGCTTCTCCCAACATGCTTTAAGAAAAGTCATGAAAAAGCCGTCAAGACCCAGTGCTTTATCACCTTCAAACAATGTTTTTTACCTTTGTATCCTCAAAGGGTCTTTCCAATGTTGAAGTATATTAATTTGTATACATCCTACAACCCTAAGGTTTTGGGAGAGTTGGTTAATTTACTGTCAACATGGTATCAAAGCAGCTTTGGTCGTGAGTTTGAATCCCGGTGGAAGTATTTTCCCAAATGTAGTATTGTGTGCATGTGTACACTCTTTTAATACAGGATAAGAAGAAGGTACCAAAAATTGATGTAGAGTAACTCTTAAGGCCTCAAATAATTTAAAATAAAGGTGCAGAAACAAAATAAATCAAGAATTGAATTTAAATTCACAAATAACCAAGAAATCAGATGATAAAATTTAATAAAAGAGGCTAGGATGAGAAAGAATAGAAAAGAAAGAAAAAACCAAAAATGTTATTTCTGTAATTTTGGGCTGAAAATCCAAAAGTTAACTAAATGCCCCTCTAACACGTCATAAAATTCCTAAATTTGTATGCCAATTTATGACATGTTCAAGGGTTCTACTATTAAAATTTCATTAAATTTCAACAAAAATTGATATGTTAAATCACAAAATTACAAAAACTTGAAAGTGTTTTAATGGAAGTTTTTAGCACTTGCACATGAAATATAAGAAAGGAATATGAAGAATAATGATAGAAAGAAGAATAAAAAGAATTGTATAGAATGAGAGAATTAAAAGAGATTAAGAGAGAAAAAGAAAAAGAATAGATATATACTTTGGAGAGAGGGAGCTTGTGGCTGCACCTATGAAAGAAGAAGAGGGGAGCCATGAGTAGCATTAACCCTTGGAGAAAGAGAGATAAACCAGACCCACGGCTTACCTTGGGAACACCCAATTCAACAAAACTTTAATAATTCTGCACTGTAAAATTATGAGGAATGGGTGCCTTTAAATAGGCTTACAACCTAAAACAAGATTACTCTAAAAAAAGAAAAAAAAATGTCAAAATTTTTGTGGCACTATTGGCCTTATTACATAGACACATAACATAAATGTTACCCCCTATAAGACCCTTACTCAACCCACATAACATTTTTGCTTGAATTTAGCTCTCTTGTGGGGTAGCACATACATAAGTCTTGCTTGATTGTCCGCATCATCTTTACTCATTTGAGTAACTTGATCCCACTTCGTCTAATTTAGGTATAGTGATTCTAAGATCTTTATATAAGTCCACAAAAAATTTGACCACATGATTTGTGTTGCGGACATTGGAGGCAATGTGGGACCAACACATGGGTTTAGTGAGATCCACACGAGAAGACCATGGTGGTATACCTTGGATACATCAAAGAGATGAGTTTACATGTTGTTTAAGTTCATTTACTAGTGGTTTTATTGTTTTATACGATAGTTTATGCATTATTAGTGGTTAGGACGCAGATGAAATTATTATTATTGTTTTTGGGCAAAGTAGGTAACACAAAGACTATTAAATTTTAAGAACTAGTCAAAGTTCCCTTAAAAGGCTTGATTTTGGCAATTTATATTCTTAGAAAGTCAACATTTTAATGGTTTTGAGTTTAGGAAAGTGTTAGGTAACAAGTAAGCTAATAGTTTCGGAGTTTCTAAGTTGGTTTCTTGTTATTTTCTTAAGTTTGTGAGCCTATATATAAGGTTACACGTTTTTGTATTGGTATGATGGAATGAATAAAACTTGAGCTGGTTTCTTGCTCTCCGTGAGTGAAACTCTTCTTCAAGTTTTTGGTGCCTACATTTGAACCCAAGGATGGTGTTGTCCAAAGGCTTGTGAGGTAGGTAATTATCCACACCAAACGTTATTCTTCTTCTTCTTCTTCTTCTTCTTCTTCTCTATATTTCTCCTTTTCTTTTTCTTTACTTTGATATTGTTGTTTTTCTATCTTCCCACCATTAATGAACAACAAAACTCTTCAAGAATCCCCCTTCTTGTTGATCTCTTGTAATCCACAGTCCTGAAACCTAGCCTACACATTAAAACCTTGTTGTCTCATCACTTAGCCTAACTTCTCCATCATATGTAGCCTACAGTTGATAAAAGATCTAACCCCATACTGTTTCTGGTCTTAACAACCCTGTATCTCAAGGTTTTTTTTATCAACAAGGAAATATATTAAAAAGGGAAAATGCATGAGAAATGCATCCCCTTGAAAACCAGGCTCAAGGGAAGATCAAGGATTCCCAGCTAAAAAACCAATCAGCAAAAGAAACATTAGAGAACAAAGGCAAGTGAGACACCAAGCTAAACAATAAAGAAAAAGCCGAATCCATCACCATCAACTTCCCTTCCAAATGCTCCAACAAACCACAGACGGAACACATTTCCAAAGCATCTTCCCCCTATAAGAGAGGGAACCCGTTGAGGACTAGCTCCATTCCTGAATCATTGCTTGAAGATACCCCTACAAGACCCATCGTTTTCCAAAAAGGGCAAGAAAGGAGTACCATAGGGAGCTAGTCACCAGGCATTGCTCTAATAAGTGATTGGTGGATTCTTCAGCCGACATACACATCAAGCATTTGTTAGGAATTAACATCCCTCTAGCAATAATTTTGTCCACCGTTAAAATCTTCCTCTAATAGGCTAGCCACAGAAAGAGACAAATCTTCAAGGGCATAGAGGACTTCTAAAAGAACTTCCATATCCCAAATTAGGTACCATCCTCTTCAAAGGTATTAAGGAAAGAGCTCATCATAAAAATACCATTACCATTTGCAATCCATAATCTTTTATCCATAGTGTTAGGATTACCCCGAATCATGAGCCCAACCTACTAAGCAAGGCATCCGCCTCCTGAATCTCCCAATCAAAGAGGTTATGACGAAGTTTTAGATCCCACGAATTAGGCGAAGATAGGTCACCCACATAACGACTAATCGAGTCATTCTTACAAGTCGCCAAAGCAAACATATTGGGGAATTCCACAGCCAAAGGGGAATGACCACACCAAATATCCATCCAAAATCCAACAAAATTTCCATCATTAACTTCAAAAGAGATGTGATCCTTAAAGGCATCAAATTCCATACAAATTGCCTTCCACATACTAAGACCATATGAGTCCCTAGGCATTTTACTCATCCAACTCATTTCTTCCTCACCATATTTTGCCATAGTAACCTTCCGCCATAGAGACGATTTCTCCTCCCCAAAACCTCCACAACCACTTTCCAAACAACACTCTATTAAAAACATTATGAGGACGGATACTTAAACCTCCTTTTTCCAAAGGCTTACACATACTCTTCCAATCCATAAGGTGGTAGTTGAAGGAACTATCTGAAGCACTCCAAAAGAAGTCTCTTTGGGTTTTCTCAAGAACTTTTATAATTGACAATGAAGCCGAAAAGAGGGAGAAGAAATATAGTGGCATGCTAGTCAAAATGTTCTTAAGGCCCAGCTTACCCCCTTTGGACAAAAAATGTCCTTTCCAGGAAGATAACTTTTTTGGCACCCTTTCAACCCAAAGCCTAAGCCGATTTCTTATTATATTTTGCTCCTAAGGGGAGCCCCAATTAATGCCCCGGAAGATTTGAGACCTGACAACTAAACAAGCTAGCCAACTGAAGGAGATTATCAATAGAACCCACTCCCATCATTTTACTTTTATGCAAATTTATTTTTAGCCTAGAAGCCGCTTCAAAGGGCAAGACAATGCATCTAAGCACCTGAACTTGTTCCTCGGCCTTAAGAAAAAATAGGGAATTATCAGCAAATTGTAAAAGAAACGGAAGGGCCATTTGATGTAACAGCTCTACAACACTTGTAGAAAACCTACCCTATTTGGAAGCTAAAGCCTAAATTTCACCAAGAAAGAAGAAAGGGGGCAGATGTCCATAGTAAAAAAGTGTTTAGGGTCTTTTCATTTTCAAAAATAGCATGTAATAAGGCTTTTTTACAGCCATAGGGTAGTGGGTTAATGATTAGGAGTGTTTAAAGGGTGTTTTGGGAATCTTTATGTTATTTTTTAAATAAAAAAGGGGGTTATTAGTGTTGGTCATACAAGCCAATTAGGAGGGTATTTTAGGCATTTTGGGTCAAATATTTTTTTAAAAGGGTTTAAAAACCCTACTGCTGTAACGAGGCACACAAATTTGAATAAGAGAATTTAAAATATAAAAAAACCAGGTGTGGTTGACTGTGTTTTCATCCTTAACGATTTCCAAGGTAGGAAATCCCTCATCTTCAATCACTTCTTCTCATCTCACATCTTCTCTCACCTCCCATCTTCTTCTCTTCCTTCTACTTATTCTCCTCCATTCTTCTTTTATTTTCTAGTTTTTTAGATCATATTTTTCTTTCTCATACTTTTTCTGCAATTTCCTCATAACCTCCATTGATCTATATTTCATCACCACTTCCTAACCCCCTCTTCATTGATCGAATCCTTCCACTAGGGTGTTACTAACCCTTATACGACTCCTCCAAAGGGAATTTCTCTCTCATAAAACCCACCCCTAATTAAATTGGAGCAGATTTGAAGAGTACCTGGTGGCACACCTATTGGAGCAGAACTTTGGTGATTTTTTTTTATTTCTTGAAGCAAGCTTTGGGACTGATTTTAATACTTTCCAAGAGGATTTTGGCCCTACTTGAAGAGGTTAAAACAGTATTTTAAAAGTTTTACTGAAATTAAAGTTATGATTGATTTTTCGACATTTCTGTAATTTTCGGGCACAGCCTAAGTGGGGGTTTTCTAGTTTAAATAGCTAAAGACCTTCTAAATTCATGAAATTTTGAAGGTACCTTGAAGGTCTACGTGGAATATCCCTAAAATCTGGGAATTTTCCAACGCATGTTAGGGGTATTTTGGTAATTTTCCTATTTTAAAAAAATTACAGAATTGCTATTGGGTCAAAAATTTCAGATTTAATTCTTTGGATTAATATTTGTTATTTGGAAGTTGTTTCAATTGTTCTACATCACCATTACTTCCAACTTAGCATCCTTCCAAGAGGCCACAATCTACCGCTTTGGAGATAAGCAACTTTAAGCTTCCAAGATAAGGATAAACAGCAAAGGGGTGAGAGAATCTCCTTGACGTAAACCCCGGGAACTTTTAAAGAAACCTTTAGAAGATCCATTGACCAAGACTATAAATGAAGGGGATGAAATACAAACTTTAATCCAATTGCACCATTTAGCTCCAAAACCCATCATTCTCATGACTGATAGCAAGAAGTTTTAATTTACATGATCGTGGGCTTTTTCCATATCAACTTGAAGAATAAGACCTTCAAATTTATCCCACACCCACTAATTTATACATTCATTTGCAATAAATCTACAATCGAGAGTTTGCCGATTTAACGAAATAATCCCACACATTACTCTTTCTAGTCTTCTCATCAAGATTTTTGCAACTTATAAGTGCTACTTAGAAGGTTGATAGACCGGAAATCTTTAAGTTATTTAGCCCCATTCTTTTTGGGGATAAGAGCTAAAAAAAGATTCATTTAAGCTTCTACACAAGGCTGCATTTTTATTGAAGGCTGAAAGGGCCTTCATCACATCACCCCTCAACACCTCCCAAAATACCTTAGGCTCTATTGACTGCATGGAAAGTTTAAAAAAAATTGTGAAAAAGTAAATCAACTTTCCTAACTGTCCAACTTTCTTCATGTTTGATTGTGTGGAAAGTTGTAGAGATGGAAAATGAGTTTTCCTAACCACCCTCCAACTTTCCAAAAAACGGAGCTTGCATTTTCTATCAAAAAAGGTCAGGTTTTGCATATTCTTTTGGAAAACTTTCAAAAAAATTAACTTCCCCTCAACTTTCCATTGGCAACCAAACACTCTTTGGAAAGTTGAGGGAAATCATATTTCACTTCACTTCACCTTTACTATACTTCAATTCACTTCTCAAACTTCCCATGCAATCAAACAGAGCCTTATTAAAGAACTTCATGGGGAATCCGTCCGGCCTTAGCACTTTATCATCCTTTAGCGAAGATAAGCCCTCCAACACTTTTTCCTCAGAAAAATCCTTTTCCAGCTCCCCTCTTTGATCAATGGAAATGCTTTTGAATTGAAGACCATCCAAAGTAGGACGAAAACCAAAAGGTTCCACATACAAATTACTATAGAATTCAACAATTCGATCATTAATTTCTTTAGGCTCAATCACCCATTCCTCATCCACGAGCAATCCTTCCAAAAAATCATTCTTCCCATTCATATTTGCAATTTTATGGAAAAACCTTGTATTTTTATCCCCTTCTTTCAGCCAAGAAATTGATTTCTTCTATAATCAGCAGTTGGAATTTGTGGGAGTGAAAGAGAGGAGAAAGAGAAGAAGAAGAAGAGGAAAAAGAGAAGAGAAACGCAGGGAGAGAGTCAATTACTTCTCCCACACGATATTGCTCTTTATTATATACTAAGGTACAATAAGATGTAAAATACCATTATACCCTCACAAACGCACTCTACATATACGCCTACACTCCCCCTCAAGCTGGGCAATAGACATCAAAGAGACCCAGCTTGCGTGTCAAAGACAAAAACAAATCACGACCAAGACCTTTTGTGAAGATATCCTAATGAATGGTATACAAATGACACCGGTAAGGAGTTTTTCTCGAATAAAATGACGATCAACTTCAATATGTTTGGTGCGATCATGTTGTATCGGATTATGAGCAATGCTAATGGCAGTTTTATTATCACAATAGAGGCACATAGGAGAAGTGACAGGAAAACCAAGTTCAGTAAGAAGTTACAACCATAAAAGTTCACAAATACCATGAGTCATTGAATGGAACTCAGTTTCCGCACTAAAACAGGCAACAACAGATTGTTTCTTGCTTCGCCAAGTAACGAGATTACCACCAACAAAAGTGCAGTAGTCAAAGGTTGAGTGACAATCAATGAGAGAACCAGCCCAATCTGCATCAATATAACCCTCAATAGGTAAATCAGATCGCATAAAGTACAATAGACCAATATCAGGATTGTGCTTAAGATAACGAAGAATACGATACACAGCATCAAGATGCACAGTAGTTGGAGCATGCATAAACTAACAATGCTGACAGCATAAGCAATGTCAGGTCTAGTGATGGTAAGGTAAATAAGACGGTTCACTAGACGCTGATACCTGTTAGCATCAATAAGTCTATCTCCTATATCCGCAGTAAAGTGATGATTGGCATCAATCAGTGTGGCAATAAGTTTACAGGCGATTATACCAGTTTCTGTAAGGAGATCCAAAGCATACTTCCGTTGAGAGACACAAATACCCTTCGTAGACTGAGTAACTTCAATGCCCAAAAAATACCTAAGTGTGCCAAGGTCTTTAATCTCAAAAACACGTGCCAACCTCAGTTTTAACTGAGAGATATTTACCGAATCATTATCCGTGACAATAATGTCATCCACATAAACAATCAAGGCAGTAAGAGTAGTACCACCGGTACGTTTGAGAAATAAAGTATGATCAGCGTGACTCTGAAAATACCCAAATTGAAGGATAACAAGGCAAAAGCGTTCAAACCTAGTCTGGGGAGATTGTTTGAGGCCATAAAAGGCTTTCTTAAGACAACAAACCTTACCTTTGGAAGAAGATGGTAGAAAACTAGGTGGAAGCAGCATGTACACTTTCTCAGCTAAATCACCATGAAGGAAAGCATTTTTTACATTGAACTAGTGGAGAAGACAGCCCTTGTTAGTAGCAATGGAAATAAGGACGCGGACAAAGTTAAACTTAGCGACAGGAGCAACGATTTCCTGATAGTCAATCCCATAGGTTTGAGTGTATCCTTTTGCAACCAACCGAGCCTTATAACGATCAACTGAGCCATCAGGTTTGAGCTTAACCGTGTAAACCCATTTGCACCTAATAGGAACTTTATTCCGAGGCAAATGAACAAGATCCCGAGTGTCATTTTCCTCAAGAGCAACCATTTATTCTTGCATAGCAGCCTTCTATTGTGGCTGAGAAAGAGCATCTGCAACATTGTGAGGCACAGACACAGAAGACAAAGCAAGAGCAAAGCAACGATACAAAAGAGATGAGGACTGATAAGACACAAAGTTAGCCAAAGGATGTTTGATGCGAGATCGAACACATTTTCAAATGGCTATCAGAAGATCAGAGTCAAGAGAAGCAGAAGGATTACTTGAATCAGGAGCTTAAGCCAAAGAGACATCTTGGCCAAGAACGAGAGGAATAGTCGAAGTGCCTGATTTCTTCTCCCTGGAATAAACTTAAAGAACTTTTTCCCTCTCACCATGAA
Source organism: Platanus orientalis (assembly GCA_025762735.1). NCBI lineage: Eukaryota > Viridiplantae > Streptophyta > Magnoliopsida > Proteales > Platanaceae > Platanus > Platanus orientalis. The sequence continues at coordinate 7,049 of JAOXJP010278472.1, read as the reverse complement.
CACCTGAGTCAAAGATAAAAGCTGGAACAGAAAGAAGATGAGAAGACTCTGCAGAAGAATGTTCCCCCTAGGATGAACTAAGAGAAGGAAAAAAAAGGAATTGTTTCATGAAATGTAACATTCATAGAAACAAACCGTTGTCGAGAATCAGGATGATAACACTTGTAACCTTTCTGGCTAGGAGCATACCCTAAGAAAATGCATTTAAGAGCTTTAGGATTAGGTTTAAACCATTGGGATTTATTTACATGTATATAACAAATGCACCCAAAGACTTTAGGGGGAATAGGGAACAAGGGTGCAGGAGAAGACCAGACCTCAAGAGGTGACTGAAAGTTAAGCACACGGCTAGGCATTCTATTAAAGAGAAAGGCCGTTGTCTGAACTGCATCTTACTAGAAAGTTTTGGGGACATTCATAGTGAATAACAATATTTGAGCCACTTCAAGTAAATGCCTATTTTTTCTCTCTGTAACTCTATTTTGCTCTGGTGTACCAAGATATGTGGTTTAATGAAGAGTTCCTAACTGGTCAAGAAATGAGGAAAAGGCATGGGATATATATTCACCACCATTATTAAACCACAAAATCTTAATTTTTTTATTGAACTGGGTTTCAACCATTTTATGAAAGGAGACAAAAGAAGAAAAACATCACTCTTCGATTTTAATAAATAAATCCAAGTAACATGAGAATAGTCATCAACAAAGGTTACAAAATATTTAAACCCAGGCAAAGAAACGGTAGGAGCGGGTCCCCATACATCAGAGTAAACAATATCAAAAATAGATTCACTTTTATTCAAACTAATTGGATAAGAGGTTCAACAATGCTTGGCATAATCACAAGGAGCACAATAAAAAATAGAACTACAACTAGAAGACAAATGGGGAAACAATCTTTTTAAAGTAGAGAGAGAAGGATAGCCTAGATGGTTATGCCACTGAGAAAGCTGCAAGGAACTAAGATTGTCATCATTTATTGCAGGAGCTGAAATCTATTGAACAGGTAATGCGGAAGGTGGAGGGATATCTATGATATATAGGCCATTGTCCTCATGTCTCCTACCAATCATCTTCCTCGAACTCAAGTCCTGAAAGACACAATGAAAGGGAAAAAAAGTTATACTGCAGTTTAAGGATTTGGTCAAATGACTAACAGATAACAAATTTAAAGTGAACTTGGGAAAATGAAGAACGGATGTCAAAGGTAGGGAGGGGGTGACGGGTATGTTTACTTGCCAGCAATAGACGAATAAGAACCATCGGTAATACGTACCTTATCCTTCCCATAACAACTAGAATAGGAGAAAAAAAGGGAAGACGTACTAGTCATATGGTCAGAGGCCCCTGAATCAATAATCCAAGAGTGGCCAGGAGAAGAGACACTAGCACTGAACACAAAGGCAGAGGTACCTGAATGAGCAAACGAGGTCTGAGGAGAAGACGTGGATGTATCCAAACTCGACATGATGCGTCGCAGAGCCTCAATCTCATCACGGGAGAATGAGCTAGAAGCAGACTCAGTAGATAGTGCAAGTGTAGGATCTAAAGTAATAGAGGTCACTGAATTAGCACTTGAACGGCCTCCACGACCAAAACGAGAACCACCACGTCCTCTAACAAATGAGTCACGTTGAAAACAACCCTGAAACTCCTAGGGACAACCATGAAAGTCCCAACATGTGTCCTTTAAATGTCCAAAATGACCACAATGATCAGATTTGAATTTATCTCTCTCATCCCCTGAAAAAACCGCCTCGACCATCTCTGAAACTGTCTCGACCAATACTACTACGTCCATGGGAGCCACCACGGCCACCCCACTAATTAGATGAGAAAAGAGTTGATTTTTTTTATAAAAGAAAGTGATGTAGGGTTCAACATGGCATGCCTACGATCTTCTTCTTCCTGGACATATGAGTAGACTTCACTAAGTGACAGGAATTGATCCTTCCCTAAAATCTGTATGCGAATACCATCACATTCAGAATTGAGACCAGCTAAAAAATCAAACACTCTGCTCTCTTCCATCTCCTTGTGATATTCAACAACATCGTCAGAACACTTGGGGCGATAACTCTTGTAGTAATCAATTTCTTAGCACATCCCTTTAAGTGTAGAATAGTAGGAAGTGAGGGATTTATCACCTTAACGAAAATGAGCCACCTTCTATCACATAACATACATCATTGCCTTTCTTTGAATATGTCTGAATCATAGAGTCCCAAATAGCTTTGGCACTTGGTAAATACATGAAAGTGTTAGAAATCTCTGACTTCATGGAATGAAGTAACCAAGACATAACAATGGCATTTTACGCCTCCCATTTAGGAAAAGTAGAAGTGCTGGAAGCTGGAGCTTTGGTCGCACCCATCAAATATCCGAGTTTTCTTTTACCAGTAATCTATATTTGTGCAAAGTGAAACCAAGGTAGAAAATTATTGTCATCAAACTGAACTGTAGAAATAAGAATGTTTGGATTATCATTTACCACTTCTAACCCGTCAGAAGGCATGGATGTGATATCGCTTGTTTCCGACATACTTGAAACTTCAAAATAAGGGTATCACACGTCAACAAAACCTCCACAACCACTAATCCCACACAGCCACAACTGGGAAGAGCACAAATGACAAGGTACACGCATGGTTACGCTTCAATACGAGGCCAGGGAGGTGAAAACAGCCCCAAATCACAACAACAGGTAAATCACAACCACCAACACACTTAATCACTCACATATAGTGATTAGCAACCAGTAGAACTCGATTGGAGAGTCGAAATCAATTTTCGAAGCATAAAAATCGCAAAAAACCCCCCAAAAAAGTCAGGCATTAAGGTGCATGAATAAAAATCTTCACCGACACTTCGATTCTCCACCAAACGACGTGAGACCACTTTTGAATGATCCCTCACATAAAAACGACCTAGCTAGTAGAGATCATCCATCGAAAAAAACCCCGAAACAATCGGATCAAGCATTTTTCTCAAATTTGGCCGTTTTTCCATTTTTCACAAAATCACCCAAAAAACTCTGTTTCGATCACTGAAATATCATGAAAAAATCATGCCAAATCCTGATAAATCACCACGATCAAAAACCCTCACTTTTGGGTTTCACCCGACGTACGGACCTACTGACATCAGCGTCCGTACGGCTGACGTCAACAGTACTTTTCTTCGCCTTTCTTCGATGCAATCAGTCTTCGATCATAAACCCGCTCTGATACCAAGTTGGAATTTATAGGAGTGAAAGAGAGGAGAAAAAGAAGAAAAAGGGAGAAAAAGAAGAGAGAAACGCAAGGAGAGAGTCAATTACCTCTCCCACACGATATTGCTCTTTATTATATGCTAGGGTACAATAAGATGTAAAATATCATTACACCCTCACACACGCACTCTACATATACGCCTACACATCCCCCTTTCAATCATTTAGATTTTCACGAAGCTTCAAGATCCAAATATTCCCCTCGAAATCATAAGAACCCTCAACCAAGCCATCAGGCTCTAAAGCCAAACCATACAAAGATCTGAAAGCCTCCTTCAAAGGGACCTCCCCCACCCATCTATCCTCCCAGAATCTAATCTCCCTCCCAGACCCTACCTTGAAACTAATATGCTTCCATAACAAATCCCTCAACCCACTTATGGATTTCCATAACCCACAACCATGCCTCATCCAGACAGCATTGGCCTCCCAGTTGGATTTTTCACCATATCTAGCTACCACTACCTTACGCCACAAGCTATCACTCTCAGAGCCAAATCTCCACAGCCATTTAGCCAAAAGCACCTTGTTATGGCTCATAAGGGACCTCACCCCAAGGCCACCATAGTCCGTTGGAAGGCAAACAGTCTTCCAATCCAGTAGATGAAACCTATGGTGTTCTTCCGCATCATTCCAAAGGAATTTACAAAAAGTGGTTTCGATTCTACCAGCCACAAATGTCGGAATCGTGAAGAGAGAAAGGTAGTAATTAGGAATAGAGGCCGAGGTGGCCCTCAATAAAGTCAACCTCCTCCCTTTTGACAGCAAAGCCCCTTTCCAAGACTCTTAAGCATCTAGAAATGCGTTCCACTATTGGATCCCACACAGATTTGGCCTTAAAAGGAGACCCCAAAGGTAAGCCAAGGTATGTGGATGGCGGCAAGCCAATTTTGCAACCTAAAATCCAAGCCAAATTCTCAATATTGTTCACCTCCCCCATAGGAAACAACTCACTTTTAGCCAAGTTGATATGCAGGCTAGATACCGCCTCGAAACAACTCAAAATGCATCTCAGATCCAAGTTGGCATACATCGGCATCATAGAAGATCATGGTGTCATCAGCAAACTGGAGATGAGACACTCTACACTCACCGTTCCCCACCAAAAATCCCGGAAGGTAACTCTCCTCCGCCCTTGTAAGCATTTTACTAAGCACCTCAGCCACTATGATAAAGAGGAAGGGCGACAAAGGGTCCCCCTATCTCAGACCCCTAAAACTTCTGAAGAATCCCGCGGGACTACCATTCACCAAAATAGAAAAATTCACCATTCTAACACAAAAGAAAATCCAACTTCTTCTCCACTTGACCCCAACCCACATCCTCTCGAGGATATAATCGAGAAAATTCCAACTGACATGATCATAGGCTTTCTCCAAGTCAATCTTACAAATTAATCCCTCTCTCCCACTAGCCCTCCTATCCTCGATGCACTCATTAGCAATGAGGACACTGTCCAAGATCTGCCTACCAGCCATGAAAGCACTTTGAGGCCTTGAGACAATACCATTCATAAACATCTTCAGCCTAGAAGTAAGAGTCTTGGAAATAATCGTATACACACTACTCAAAAGGCTGATAGGCCGAAAATCCTTAAGATCCATGGCATTATATATTTTCGAAATTAGCTGGATAAACGTGTTATTGAAGTGTTCATAGAATTCTTCAAGAGTAATAGAATTCATCAAACACTTGCAAAAGGTCACTCTTAACAATGCCCCAACATTTTTAAAAGAAAGAGATAGTGAACCCATCCGGGCCAGGAGCCTTATCACCTTTCATATCAGAAATAACCTTCCAAATCTCATCCTCAGAAAACCTACCCTCCAATGTAGAGTTATCAACATCTGAAACACGATCAAAATCCATCTCATCAACCAACGGCTTAACTCTGTGGTCCTCTTTATACAAGCCCATGTAAAATTTCTCCACTTCCTTTGTAATCACCCTTTGATCTTGGATACAATGCTCATTTATCATCAGCCCATAGATCTTGTTGGCCTTCGAATAATGGGAGGCCATCTTGTGAAAAAAATTTGTATTCCGGTCTCCTTCCTTTAACCATCTAATTCTAGCTTGCTGCTTCCAGAAAATTTCTTCCTTCAAAGTCAAAAATTGATAATCTTTCCGAAGACCAATCTGAGTAGCTCTCTCTTCACCCGAAACCTCCACATTGTTCCAAGTATACTCCACCACCTCCATGGAGTCCGGTTCCAATAACTAAATTTCCTCAAATTTAAACAGAGGGACCTCTCCAAACTTGCTTCCACTTCAAAAGGATAAGAATGTGATCAGACAGAGTTCTAGTAAGGGCCACCTGAGATCGATCGGGAAATAAATCCTCCCAAGAACCACAAAACAGGAACCGGTCAATCCTACTTAGAACAGCCTGATCCTGAAAGTTGGACCAAGTAAAATTAGCCCCAATCAAAGGACTATCAATAAGACCCCATCGAGCAATAAAATCTCCAAATTTAACCATACGAAAGTCCCATTTCCCATCCCCTTTTCTTTCAACAGGAAATCTAACTAGGTTAAAATCACCCCCAAGCACCAAGGAAGATCCCACCTAGCCTTAATATCATCCAACTCACCCAGAAAGATATCCACCTCAAACCCTGTAGAAGGACCATAGACCCCAGAGAACACCCAATCCTCTAACTTTCCTTTAAGCCAACATCTAATGGATATCGAAAAAGCACCGATTTCCTAATCCAAAACCTCAATGTTATCCTCATTCCAGAGCACCAGAATCCCCCCCGATGCACCCCAAGAAGGGAGGGCCACCCAGGACTTGGACGTTAAACTCCAAACGTCTTTAATAATAGAAACAGACATCGACTGGATCTTAGTTTCTTGAAGACAAATGATATCAGGCTTAGCTTGAAGGATACTGTGATTAATGGAAACCCTTTTGTCCCTATTACCCAGGCTTAGCATTCCATGAAAAGATTTTAAATCCATAGGTCACACCTGATTAATACCCTTTCAACTCTTCAAATGCCCATCACAGCTATGACCTGCCTTTTTATCATAATTCATAGAACTCTAATTTTTTTAGTTCATTTTTCAGCCGCTTGGATTCAGCAGACTTATCCTCCACCCCCCTCATTCTTCTAGTTCTTTGCAACTCAATCAATTTAAATAGCTCCGTAATTTCATTTTCCAAACCATTAAGAGACATGCCCAAAAAGGGACCAAACTCCTCTAATTTATTCAACACCCAGTCGGACACACACCATTCATCCCTCTCCTAGACCCCCCTAACCAAAAGACGATTAGAATCTTTACAAGAATTAGGGGTGTCCCCAACAGGACCAGCCCTCAACTTACAAGGCTCAGGGCTACTAAACTCGAAAGCACACTCCTCTATAGCCAAGGGCCCAACGTCCAGGATCATGTCGCCCTCCATGTCCAAACTATTACTAGTCACACACACCAACTGTTTCCCCCAATCCCCACAAGCAACTCTCGGACCCAGCTCATCCTTAGCACACTCCTGGATAAAAAAAGTCACTCTTTTCAAAGCAAACATGATCCCTGCACAAATCAAGAGCAAAAACCAATAGAGAAGAATGAAATTTTGGATACAAATAGAAATTACCTTTACCGGAAGGATGAAAAGGAGGAAGACTGGAAAGAAAATCCTGCTGGTCACAGCCACGACGAACAAGGTTCAGATTCTCTTGCACTCTCAAATCCGAATCATCCCCAACTCCCCACCCCTCACCCGAGGCATAATCAACAGGAGATGAAATCTCCAAACTGGAAGGCCC
>JAOXJP010278461.1:0-19676 GCA_025762735.1 Platanus orientalis | reverse complement strand
AACAGAGCGGAATGACGGAACAGGATTCGTGTAGCCAACCCCAAATAGTTGGGATAAGGCTGTTTGTTGTTGTTGTTTAATTCTTTGCTATTCTTTGATGGCAGCAAAAATGAAAATGAAGAACAGTAAGAGAAGAACTTGATCTTCTGCTCTACTCCTCTTTTATTCTCATGATAACAAACTTGAAATAGCTGTTTTTCTTGTAATGGTAACTGCTGAGTTTTATCTTCCTTTCTTTAACTGTCAAAAAGAAAACTAAAAACCAAAAGGAGACAAAAATAACGACCAATTGCCCCTGTATTTAAAAATCTACCCCTATGAATTTGACATGAAGCATTCCATATCCTGAAGGATGTTCTGTCCACTTTGGATCCTGTTTGACGAGCATAGGACCAGCTAAAACCTTCATAGCTTGTCCCTTAAACAAAAATGCCAAAGTTCCCAACAAAGCCATATGTCCTTATAAAAACCCATTATTGTTACTGCTTATTTTTTGGATTAGGACAATAGCTTAACAAATGCTGTATAATGAAGCACATCCAGCATCAGTTTCTTGGGTCAATTCCTTCAATTTACATGGCATATTTCGGAATTATGGATAGAATTTTGGTTCATATTGATACTCTCTTATTTATATTATTTGCAATTAGACAAGGACCAAATTGGAAGAGCAACAGGTATAGAGATTGATAGGTTGATATTTCCTTAATCAAGTGTATACTAAGTGATTTGAAATTATATTTTCCTCATTGAGTAGGTTTTAAGTGCTCCAAGTACATCTTTGGAGGTGGTCTGTTTTTCCCCATCTCAGGATTTCTGTGAGAGGTAGGGCGGATGCCCATGTCTAGGTTAAGTTCACTTTTATTTAAGTGGTTGATGAGCATTGGGCCCATAAGTGTCCCACCATTTGAGAAATGAAGGTGCAAGATGTGGAGAAGACTCTAAATGAAAAGGAATGAAAGAATTCCCAAGATCTTATGCCCCTGTCTGGTTGCCGTGAAAGGTTGGTTTTCTTGTGATTTTTGGTGAAATTTCTCAAGAAAATAATTTTCAAGCCCTGGTTTGCAGAATGAGAAATCCTGGATTTTCAAAATTTTCTCATGTACCTATTTGTCTTCTTGTCAGCCACCATTTAATTTCACACAATTCTTGCCTGAAAATCCTTCCTTTCATGTGAAAATTGTGACAATGAAGCTTTTCTTTTTCCTCGCAACCAAACAACTATAGGAAAAGGATAAAAAATTACAGATTTTTTTTCTTTTATTTTATTTTCATGTGTAACTTTCTTTTAGTTGGGATAAGGTTTGTTGTTGTTGTTGTGTAACTTTCTTTTCTTTTTCTTTTCAATTTAAGGCAACCAGACATGGTCTATATGTCCAAATTATCCAAATAAAATAAATGGACCTCACTCAATCAAAGTGCTACATTCCACTGTCCTGTTTCAAACACTAGTAGGCCTGAACCTGAAATTAATATGAAAGGTGATCTAGCATACAACATTTTCTTTGCTTTCCTCGATTGTCTTATAGGCATGACCCCGTCAAACAGAATTTCATGCAGATCAACCTATATTTCTCATACAATTCTTGCTTACATAGATTTTTCACATGGGAATGGGACCCCTACTACCTTCCTGACATTAACTTGATCTTGGTTTTCGAAGGTGCCAACATCCCTATCCTCTGTTGAAGAGGAAAGCGTCATTAGTGCGACAACTATGGACCTCATGCTTGGCCTCAAGTGAGGATTCTCTTGCCTGCAAGCCTTGGCCAGCTGAGCCATCTGCAACCAAAACAACCACAATAGCAAATTAAAATTAGGAGACCAACCAAACCATGATTACACCTTTGTTTCGAACTGTTTTCACCTTATGAACTGAGTCGAGTGGGTAGTTATCCCCAAGCCTTGGGTCAACTAATTTCTTGAGATCTTCTATTGGATCGGGCTGACTAAGAACATCCTCAAACTGTATACCATCAAGAAATACAATAAAGGTTATTTCATGGATAGTTTCAAAAGTAGTTAGTTTACTAGTGAGGTAGAAGGGACCAAGAGAAATGACCAAAGCCACAAGTCCTGTTGCTTCATCTGTAGGTATATTCATCTTGAGCACACGAAATTAGTGGGTTAAAGTTTAAGCTTTAGTCAAAATGGGTACGATCAATAATGGGTCATGTTTGGATTGACCCATATAGCCGTATATCTGACACAACACGAATATGACCCGCCAATATGAATTGCCACCCTTAAATGATACACACGTATCTGATACAAAATTAACAGGTTAAGGGTTATTGTAATCGTATTTTGGGTCAAAGCCGATCAACTTGTTTTGACACAATTAATAAATGGGTTCGGGTTGACCCATATAGATGTATACCCTTAAATCGGCACAGCACGAACCTGACCCACCAACATGAATGGTCTTGTGTATGGCACATCAGATGGGAGTTGATGGCCAGGATTGTTTTATCGGAGCCGTATCCTCTGCGCACCTTACTCTCCGTCACAGTATGCCATAAACACAAGGCCCCATCCTCTTTGTGTCTGTGGCGTAACGTGAACGTAAGGTAGGAACATTGTGTATACAGAGGCTTGGGAACACTGACATCAGAATTGAAAAGTGATTTGCATCTTTTGGGGTGCATGCTTATCACTTTTCAATGCTAATATAAGTGTTCCAGACCCCTGCACATGCATTGTGTACAGATTTTGCATGCATAGTGAGTGAAAATCCCAACATAATAAGAAAGTGAAAGAAGGCAAACATTTGTAATATGGAAATATTTTTAATAGCCTTAAAATCATTAAAATCCTGAATTTCACTTAAAAACCAAAGATGAGCTGAGATTAAGATGCCTAATTTTTTATTGTAATTTAAATAATCATATATATAATTATTGTATGAAATCCCTAGATTTGGGGTCACATAAAACAAAACAAAAAAAAAAAATAATAGTGAAAAAAAAAACAATCACATAAAGGATCCAAACGATTTATGTGGTTTTGCTTGAAGCCTACGATCCATGAACAAAAAACGGCTAGAGAGGTTTCACTACGAAGAAAAAACAAAGATTACAATGAACAATGCTACTTCCCCTTCTTGGAAAGAAAAAAGAAAACCAAATATATACCCCAAAACCCTATTTAACATTTGGGTCAGGTCAGACCCCAATCGGTTCGAAATATGGACAAAAAATTTCGTGGCTCACCTTTGTCCATAAATGGGTCATTCAAGTTGATCTTGTTACCCCGGGCTGCTAGCGTGTGCAACAGGCTTGTAACATGTAGAGTTGACCAAACCAGCAGCCTAGGATGGTAATTAAATATAAAAGGTTGATGTGAAAACAAATCAATAACCTCATTCTCTCTCTTATCTCAATAATTAGAAGTAAGAATGCTTGATAATTTAGTTATAGAGTTGCACAATTGAAGAATTGAAGAGATAGAAGATTTGTGAAAGTTAATTGCTGCCCATACAATAAAATACATTAGTGGCCTCCAGCTCTCCGATGGTCAAATCAGTATGGGAGATGGTTGAATGCGAAGCTCTAATTAGGGTTTTTGTTTTTTCATCATACCTAATGAGCTGGTTGTTGCTCTTACTTATAAGCTCGAGTTGTGATGTATCAAACAAGATTCTGTCTATCTTTTCCTACGTTCATTGCCGCGTCCCCCTTGTTGGTTCTGCTTTTTAGTTAGTTAATCATGGTGCTTATTTTTCAGATTTGTTAGGCTAGTTGTAGAGAAGATTCCTTTTTGGTAACTACTTTCACATTGTTCTTATATTCAAGTACGTAAGGTAGGGTCTCCACATTTCTTACCGGGCAGGGACTCTTAGAGATTAAACAGCTATCGTCGGCGCGACTCTCTTTTTAGTGTTGGGATGCTCAGGTCGTGCCTCGGAAGTAGTCCCGGGGATTTTGAGGTGTCAAGTATTAGAGGGGGGCGTGAGTAGTTCGGTGTTTTTTCGTAAACCTCGATGTTGAGAAGTTGTTGAACAACACAACCTTTCTTTGGTGGCCTTAACATCCCTTAAGTTGCCACCGTAGGGCTCCAACGATAATGGGACTTCAACGGGTTTTCTTCACGAAGACTTCGTATGTTAGTTTCTTTAGAGTTGGGGTTTTATAGGCTTATCGGGGTCGGTTATAAGAGCCTCAGTATTTCTCCCAATCCACTACAAACATGTTTTGGGTTAAAGTAGTTCAACCCGCTTTGACACGATTTATAAACGGGTCCGGTTAGGGTTGATCCATATAGTTGTATACCCTTAACTTAACATGACACAAAATATGACCAACCAACCTGAATTACCATGTAACCCATGAACCCGACACGAACCTGACACGAAATAAGTGGGTTACAGTTGACTATAAACGTGTTTTGGATCTAAGCAGGTTGACCTGCTTTGACACAATTAATAAATGGGTTGGGCTAGGATTGAACCATATAGTCATATACTATTATCTCGACATGACACGAACCCGACCCGCCAACACGAATTGCCACCCCTAGACTTAAAACCGTTAAAAAAAGCGTTGTAATGAATATTTGTTCCATATATGAAAGAGACACCAAATTCAAAAAACCACTACGTGTCATGACACTACTACATTTGTTTCCAAATATTAAACAACTTCTTGCGACAAATATGAAAAGAGAGAAGAAAACAGAAAAGGAAAACATCGATTTTCGGGGTATTGTTATCAATTGAGTTTTTTTTATAAAAAAAACTTCCCAACGAAGAATTAGAAACCTTGTCGTTTCCTACTATCCTACAATTGAAAAAACAGAGTGACAACTCTTCTCTATCATCAAAATCAAAATCAAAATCGTTCATATTGTTAATGAGAATATGTCGGAACGGTGTAATGGAGTTAGTTAACAGTTAGATGTATAGTTAGAAGATAGTTAGCCAGTTGTAATTAGTTGTAACAGTTTCTTTTCAGTGATGTATTTGCCTATATATAGTAATGGAAAGCCTGAAGGAATGCATGGTTATTTTCCTAAATCTTCTCTAATCAAACATGGTATCAGAGCAAGAAGCCAAGGTTGTGATCCCAACGATTTTTTCTTTCTTTCGTGCAGTTCGTCTATAAAGTTCTTCTGCTCGTTGTAGATCTTTCGCTCTTTCTTCTTGATTTTTTTCTTTCTTCAAATCTCTTCTGCTCACTGTAGATCTTTCGTTCTTCTTGGTTTTTCTTCCTTCAGATCTCAAAAACCTTCCAAAGCTTGGAAAATTTCTGAGTCAATTGAAACTTCTCCAAGATCTGGTTCTTCTTCTTCCGGATCATCAAATCTACCTCCTTCTTCATCCTCACTCCAATCCCTGATCTTTAATATCACTTCGTTAATCATTGTTAAACTAAATGGTAATAATTTTCTGTTGTGGCGTTCTCAGTTTGTGACAACCATTAGAGCACATCGTTTACTGCACTTTCTCATCGGAATTGAACCTGCTCCACCGGAGTTCATCACAGATGCAGACGGTAAGCAAGCTATAAATCCAAAATTTTTCGATTGGCTATTAATCGATCAACAAATGCTTAGTTGTATTTTTGCAACTATCAACGAGAGCGTACTACCACATGTTTTTCATCTTGAACACGCTCGAGAAGCCTGGTTCACCTTGGAGCACAAATACACCTCGATCTCAAGGTTGAACATTCTGTAGTTAAAGAATCGCCTCTAGAGTATCAAGAAAGGCTCTCTCTCGATGCATGATTCCCTTAAGGAGATCAAGCATATTTCCGATACGCTTGCGGCAATTTCTTCTCCCATTGAGGATGAAGGTATTGTTCTTTCTACATTGAACAGCCTTCTAGTGAAGTTCAACGCCTTTAAGACCGTCGTACGAATCCAACCTCAGGCTGTGACTATGCCGGAATTGCAAGAACTACTATACATTGAGGAGGAGCAGCCAGCATCTATCTCAACACCCAGTGGAGATTCTCCGATCACCTCAATGTTTTTTTCTACAAAAGATGACCATTCTCCCAAGTTTGGAGATGACAAGCGTGGAGGTCGTGGAAAAGGGCGAGGCAAATGCTTTTACAACTCCGGCAAGCCTCACATCTACTGTCAAATTTGTAGGAAAGCAAGACATTCTGCTATAAATTGCTACCACCGAATGGACTCTAACTATCAACAACAAAAGCAGGATCCTGAGAATTACTCACCAACAGCTTTGTTGACTGCTCCAACTGATACAATAGATCATAATTGGTATCTTGACACTAGTACCTCAAACCATGTGACACCTGATTTCTCCGCACTCTCTCTACACTCACCATACAAAGGGCCGGCTAAGGTTGTCGTTGGTTCAGGTCAGGCTCTACCTATCCATCACACTGGGACTGGTAAAGTAGTCACTCCTCATCACATTTTTAATCTTTTAAATCTCCTACATGTGCCTAAGCTTTCTACGAATCTCATCTTTATTCATAAATTTGCTAAAAACAATAATTGTCTAGTTGCCTTTGATGATCATAACTTTTTTATTTAGGACAAGACATCAAACAAAGTAATTCACCAAGAGTCATGTAGAGGTGGCCTATATCCCTTACCAACAATAAACTACACAGTTGATTCTGATTCAAGAGTCAGAGCCCATACAGTTTGTAAATCTCAGGACTCAACATGGCATAATCGCCTCAGTCACCCAGCGTCCAGAATTTTACATTCTGTCTTTAAAATTCTTTGTGTCTTTTAAAATTTCATACTCAAACTTTCAGTGTAATAATTGTGTTGTGGCAAAAAGCCATAGAACACCTGTTTCTCATTCATTTTCTAGTTCTAATGCTCCCTTAAATCTGGTTCATGCTGATCTATGGGGCCCTGCTCCAGTTACTTCCCCTTCTAGTTGTCGTTATTATTTCTTGCTAGTTGATGATTACTCCTGTTTTTCTTGGCTATATTTGTTAAAGCAAAATTCTCAAGTACCTGAATTCTTTATACATTTCAAAAACCATATAGAAAATGTATTGTCTACAAAGATAAAAGTATTATGCACAGACGATGAGGGAGAGTTCATTAGCAAAAAATTCCAGGCATATTTGTCACAGAATGACATTATACATCAATTTTCTTGTCCTCATACACCGGAGCAAAACGGTGTTGTCGAAAGAAAACACTGACATCTAGTGGAAACAACTATGGCAATGCTTCACACAGCGTCAATGACAAGTACGTTCTGGGCTAAAGCAGTGTTGACGGCGACATTTCTCATCAATCGTTTACCAACACCTATACTTCATAATAAGTCTCCATATCATGTGTTGTTTGGCAAGTACCCTGATTATAATATGCTACGGGTGTTCGGCTATGCATGTTACCCTTGCCTAAGACCTTATAGTTCACATAAGTTGCAGGCACGTTCAAAATTGTGTATTTTTTTGGACTATTACTTTGAGTCGAAAGGATATCGGTGTTACGATCATTCAACCGACAAAGTTTACGCCAGTCTATATAAGTGTTGTTTTGAGAAAACATGTTTCCATTTTCTCAGGTTGCTGCTTCGGAAGATAGCTCACCCCCTCTTCCTCCATTATTGAGTTTACATCCATCACCGCCTAAAATTCAGGAGTTCATTGGGCTTCACTCATCAAAATTGCACCGTTCATCCATTCCACAAGTAAGTCCTTTGAATTCTCCTTTAGCCATTTCTCAGCCATCCATTATTGAACCGTTGCCCCCTGCTCAATCTCCACCACCAGTTCCTCATGTAAATGACACTTCCAACACCTTAACCATTAGATCAGCAAGCTCCCTTTCATCATCAGATCAGAATATTTTATCCCATTCAATTCCACATGTGCAAAATTTAGAACTTAATGAGACTATATCTTCACCATCAAACACTCATACTTCTATTAGTCCACAAGTTCAATCTCACAACCAGTCAAAGCAACCCTGTTCCTCATCTCCTTTGCCCGAGGTTCCGACGACATTATCTTCAGACCCGAATACAATACCTGTTCAACCAAATTCTTCATTGCCAGTTCCACCACAACAATCCTCTACGTCAAATCTAAAACCCAGTAATTATATTTCTCATTCATTGAATAAACATCCAATGGTAACACGTCTAAAGTCAGGGATTATAAAACTGAAACAACACATTTGTCTCACTGAAACCACAAACTCAAATATTGAACCTACTTGTCATACGGAGGCTGCTCGAGACATTAACTGGTGCATGGCAATGTCTGAGGAGTTCCAAACCTTACAAAACCAAGGTACGTGGACTTTGGTGCTGTCTTCCTCTTCCCAACGCTTAATTGGATGCAAATGGGTATTTAAGCTTAAAAAGGATGCATCCGGCCAAGTGGTGCGTCATAAGGCACGTCTCGTAGCAAAAGGCTTTAATCAAATCCTGGGGCTCGACTTCAATGACACGTTCAGTCCAGTGGTCAAAATGCCAACAGTTCGGTTAGTTCTATGTCTTGCCTTGCACTTCAAGTGGCCGGTTCAGCAACTAGATGTAAAAAAAGCATTTTTACATGGGTTTGTGTCTGAACAAATTTTCATGGCTCAACTGCCTAGATTTGTCAATAGTACTTTTCCACACCATGTTTGTAAATTATGGAAGGCACTATATGATCTGCGACAGGCACCTAGAGCTCAGTACTCTAGGTTCTCAGCGTTTCTAATTCAAAATGGGTTTAAGCTCTATCAAACAGATACTTCACTATTTGTTCGACACAATAACTCCTCTATCATCATTCTACTAGTACATGTAGATGATATTTTGGTCACAAGAAATGATCAAAAGTATATTGCTGAACTACTAAAGTTGTTATCTTCCTCATTTGACATGCGTCATTTAGGACTTATGAAACACTTTCTTAGCATAGAAATACATCATCATTCACAGGGTATGGTTTTTTCTCAGTCTAACTATATAAAGTCGATATTGGAGAAAGCTAGTATGCTGAGCTGCAAAGAGTGTGTGACTCCCATGTCCACAAAGAAGATTTCTCTAACAATTGAAGATCCGAATTTCAGTAATCCTTCATTTTATAGAAGTATTGTCAGCGCTTTACAGTATATAACCATTACAAGGCCAGACCTGAGCTTCGTTGTAAACACAGTTTGTCAGTCCATGCTTGCACTTATGAAGTCCCATTTTCAAGCTATGAAAAGAATTCTTTGATACTTAAAAGGAACTCTTCACTTTGGTCTACATTATACAACCGGACCTTTATCACTACAGGTATACTCTGATTCAGATTGGGCTGGCGACAGTGATGATAGGAAATCAACAATATGATATTGTTTGTTCCTTGGACAAAATCTAATTCTTTAGAGTGCTAAAAAGCAGCCCACTATACCAAGGTCTTCCACAGAAATGGAATACCGTGTGTTAGCCTCAACTACGGAAAAAATCATGTGGATCTCTATGCTGCTCAAAGAACTTTATATACCCTTGCAATCAACCCTAGTAATTTGGTGTGACAATCTATCCGCTATTGCCCTTGCGTTTAATCCTGTGTTTCGTGACTGTACGAAACATGTAGAATTGGACTATCATTGCATACATGAAAAGGTATTACAAAAGGTGGTCTCAGTTCATCATGTTGCCTCAGTTGATCAGTATGTTGATGTATTCACCAAAGCTCTATCTGTTTACAAGCATCGATTTTTTAGATCCAAGTTAAAGGTTCTTCCGTCCCTTAACTTGAGGGAGGGTGTTAGTGAGAATATGTCGGAACAGTGTAACAGAGTTAGTTAATAGTTAGATGTACAATTAGAAGATTGTTAGCCAGCTGTAATTAGTTGTAACAGTTTCTTCTCAGTGATGTATTTGTCTATATATAGTAATGGAAAGCTTGAAGGAAGGCATAGTTATTTTCCTAAATCTTCTTTGATCAAACATAGAGGGCACCAATGCACGAAACAAATAAAACACGCACATAGTTAGAAGGTTTTTTAGGTGAATATTAGAAAAGGTTACAGAGTTTAAAAAACCATAATAAAAAGTGACGATTTAACTACGGTTTATCATATCTATAATAATTTAACTAAATTTTACTTTAAAATGTTATGCTTATAATAAGTGTAGTAATAAAACAATTATACTTATGATTTTAATTAATCATAAGTGAATAAACATAACTAAAAACCTTTTTGTTGTAGTGATGAGTGGATTATAAAACTTGTTTAAGTGCATCAATTTAGTGTGTTCATTTTCTTTTACATCAAGGATTAACTTTTCATAGTCATGATAAATCAAAAGAGTTGAATAACTAAAAAAGCATCCTTGATATATTAGAATTGATTGATGATGTTAATGAAAATGTTAAAAGGTTATGCTAAGCAATGCTCCCGAAATCTTAAGTTGACTTGACCAAAGATTCAAAAAGATCTTGTCAACGTGTGTGTAATCGAAATTACAAATGTTATCTTCACAGATCTTAGAAATTCATTTTTTGTTATTTTAATTGATAAATCTTATGACATATCTATTAAAGAGAAAATGGCTATTGTGCTACATTATATAGACAAACAAAAATGTGTAATTGAGTGTTTTATTAGAACAATATATGTTAATGACACTTCTGCTACATCACTCAAATAAACAATCGATGTATTCTTTTATCAAACATGAATTGTGTATAAAAAGATTACGTAGGCAAGATTATGATGATGTGAGTAATATGCATAATAAATTTAATGGCCTTAAAGCACACATTATAAAAAAAAATACAAATGCATTCCACATTCATTGTTTTGCACATCAACTTTAATTAACAGTGGTTGTTGTTAGAAGAAATCAATACCTAATCAACCCATTTTTTAATGTTATTTCAAATGTATCAAATATCGTTAGAGCGTCTTTCTAACATAGGAACATTCTTCAAGAAAACAAGTTTGTTAATTTTTTTTGAAAAAATTAATAGTGGTGAACTTTTAACTAGGAGAGGCTTGAATCATGAGACTAGTATTAATCGGCTTAAGAACACACGTTGGATCTTACACTATGGTATATTATTAAGCATAACTACCATATTTTTTTGTGATTGAAGTACTTGTTATTGTCGGCCAAGATGGTTGTACCTTTAAACAAAAAACCAAATCAAATGCTCTGTTAAATTCATTGATATCATTTGAGTTTGTATTCAACATGCATTTAATGATAATTATATTGGGATTATTAATGAACTATCAAAGGCGTTATAATGGAAAAAACAAGATATTGTGAATGCCATGATTTTAGTTAAGATTTCTAAGCAAAAACTCCAAGAAATGAAAAACAAACGGTGAAATTCTCTCTTAGCTAATGTTTCTTTATTTTGTAATAAAAATAAGATCATTATTCCTTATATAGATGATAGATATATATCTCAAGGACTTTCACGGCGTAAAATTAAAAATATAATAAATTTACATCACTATCATATTGAATTATTTTATATTGTGATTGTCATGCAACGTCAAGAGCTTAATAATTGTTTCAATGAAGTGAACACTGAGTTGCTTTTTTGTATGACATGCTTGAATTCAAGAGATTCATTCTCTTTCTTTTAAAAACAAAAGTTATTCCACCTTGCTTAATTATATGTGGTGAAATTTTTACAGTAAATATCATGTCTCTTAACAATCAGGTTAAAAATTACATTTGTGATACGCGTTCAAGTAATGAGTTTTCAGAAGTGAAAGGGATTAACAATCTTGCCAAGAATATGGTCGAGACAAAGAAATATATTTTGTATCGGTTAGTATACTTGCTTATAACATTGGTACTGATCATTCTAGTTGCTATAACTACTGTTGAGAGATATTTTCTGTAATGCATATTATAAAAAATAGGTTGCATAATCGAATGAGAGATGATTGGATGAATAATTGTTTAATATTTTTATAACGAAAATGTGTTTTTGATAGCATCGATAATGAGAAGATCATCTAACGCTTTCAGAACATAACGCCTCGTCGTGAACAATTGTCATTATAAATATATATGAAATTTTAGTGAGCAATTATTTTTTCTCATTTTGCAAACAAATGAAATATAGTTGTAAATGATTTTCTAATGAGAATTATTTCTTTGAATAAATGATACACTTTAGTATATTTATATATGTTTTTCTTTTAACTAAAATTAGCCGACCCCAAATAGTTGGGATAAAACTGTTTATTGTAGTTGTTTCTTTTAACTGGAATTTTTTATTTGCCCCCTATGAGAAAATCTTGACTTCGCCCATGTAAAAGCAAAGAAAAATGACACTAGAATATTTGTGCGAAATATGTTTGTTTTTTGTGGAATTAGGATTATTGATGGTAAAAATATTATAAAATATTTTTAATAGCATTCAGAGTGTTGACGTGAAAGAGGCTTTTGCATCAATTGAAAAGTTGCAACAAAAAAGCTTTTGCATTTTCACCAATTAAATGGTTGTCGCTAAAAAGTTTTTTGGGCAATAACTAAAGGGTTGATGTGAAAAGCTCTTAGTTGTTGCGTAAAATATCTTGTTGACACGAAAAGTATTTTTTGTGGCAACTTCTATTTTTAGTCTGAACATAAATTAATGTGAAAAGTCTTTTTTTTCTTGTAATAACTGTATAATTGGGGATCATGTGATGAAGACAAGTGTGGTTGAATATGAATTAATATGAATATGATGAAATAGACATAGCTAGTACTACATCCTTGGGCTTGGCATGTTTTTCTCCTTTCTCCTAAGAATCTGACTACCGTTGCTTATCTGTATTCCTTCTATGGTACCCTTTCTAATGGTGGAACAAAAAACCATCGAGTGAGTTGTGTTGAAGAAGACGTGTTTCCTGGAAGCCACATCTCCCATGAAAAGGAAACCTACTGTTTTTAATAATTTTTGTTTCCTTATTTTAATATAAAAATATTTAATTATTTAAATTAAAAGAAAAATCCTTAAATCAAACTATCATCATATTAACTAAGGACTCTTTATTTTTTTATTTTTTATTTAATAAAGGGTTTATGTGGCATGTTAGGATTTGATGACAAAAGAAGGGAATATTTTAGACTCTAGTAATGAATTTTAAAAAGGAAAGAAATAAGATTATATGAAACATGCATAACAATTGGTGTCCATCAATATATGTTATGCCAAAACAGCACCACGGAATGAAACATGGATTGGATTCAAGTATGCAATGTATGCTAAACAAAATGAGAAAACAGAAACGGCAAAGAATAATCACACAAGAGAGCATATTTAACATGGTTCGGCAAATCTGTTTACATCCACGTGTGAAGACGATCAATAACTTCACTAATATGGATAATAAAGAAGAGTACAAAATGCACAACGGCGAGTTTCCAAACCCCAAAGGTGAAACTCTAAGACAAAAACTCAAATAAGAACTTCCAACACTAAATACGTTCTTGCCTCTTCCCAAAGTCTCTTTTCCACATAGCTACAATCTTCCGCAACCCTAAAACCCATAAAAGACTCTTTTTTATAGATAATATACACACCCAAGAAATCCTAATAGGTTTAGGTCTTAAGAGACCCCAATAAACAAAACTTCCAAAACCAAGACGGTTTCTTGGTTAGTTACGCATGCCTCTCAAACCATGTCATTCAAGACACTGCTCAACAGTATACAAGCAACGCCATCACTTCCAACACTTCTTTTTTTCTTTTAGCAAACTTGTTCACTTCCAACATGTAGGTACTGCAAGAAACTCTAAATACTAGTTTCTTTTATTAAGAAACGTATGAACGTAGTGAGAATTAGACACAAAGAAAAACAACTATGAAAAAATAAGAACTTAAAGAAGCCCGTCCCACAATCATTCTAATCCTTTATCAATAAGTACGCTAATGGTCCTCTAAGTTTCAAACAACATGCCACACATAATGGCGCAGTGATATGGTAAATAACTCCTGGAAGAAACCCGCCCAACTCATTTTTATCGTTATCACGAGGCGTGGTAGCTACCACAGAACAAAAATAAGTCGACCATAGAAGTGGCAAGATCGGGGTAACGACACTGAATTTTTGTACGTAGCCAATGATAAAGATAATGATCATAGAGAAGAAAAACGCTCCACTGTTAGCCAACATTAGTGTATTGAAATAGAGTTTCGATCGAGTAGCCAGAATCGCCGTTCCAGCAACATGTGCTTTCTCTGATGCCATGATTGTGTTATTGTATGCATTGGCGCTATTATTGTGATTTTGACTGGGGAAGTAGTTATCCTGTCAAACACCACCCGGAGGGTTGACTCCAATTTGGAAGGTTACTGTCGCAATCAGAACAGCAATTACAATTAGCGCATCCCGGTCCTTGCCAGGTTCTATAAACGGGCTGATATCGATAAACCAATGCGTCCATCTCACCAAAGGAGGTGGACGCCTTGGCCCTTTCCGTCTTTTTCCCGGGACCTGAGATAACAATCGTACCATCTGTGCAATGACAATGTATGGATATGAAGCTGAGGAAAAAAAAAACGAAGACAAAAACAGCCACGAAGGGAAAACCTGGAGTTGGTCACTTGTCTGTGAAAGCTGCATGGCGGTATTTCCTTCCCTGTCCTCCCAAAACACAAGCATGTGTTCGTTGAATAGCAACAGCTCTTTTACCAATACTTTCAGGGCGTCCAACTTCCCATTTTTGACGGCAAGATGAACAGCAGTTTCATTCCGAACTGTCAACTCTCTAATGGACTCAAAGCAAACAGAGAGCAATTCACGCAGAGCATTGATGCTGCCCACCACGGCTGCAAGGTGGAGCGGCGTCATATTCTCTCTGCCTTGCCTTTGAGAAGGCAGAGGTTAGGGTTTACTTTCACAAGCTCTTTCAAAACTTGCACATGGTCATTTTCTGAAGCCAGATGCAGGGGGCTGAATCCATCTTGGTTAAGCTTTGTTGCAAATGAAGGCTTCAATTTTGCAATTTCTGCCACAAAACAGGGTTCCCCATGCTTCGCAGCAATGTGTAATGGAGTTTCAATAAACGGAACCTCATCAATTTTCTGAAGAATAAAGGGATTTTGCTTTAGAACTGCATACAAGGCGTCGATATCTCCTGTCTCAGCTGCAGCATTGAGCCGTATTACTTGGTTTTTCCATATATTTTCATGTGGAGGGGGGAGAATATACGGGGATCTTGCACCCGAGACGTCCATTTGAACTTATAATTTGTGTTGACGGGAGTGTTAGAGATACAGACGTGTCACCGGTGTTTTATAAATGGAAAGATCAAGCTCAATCTAAATCCTGTCAAGTCGAGATATAATCTCCAAATTAATTAAAATAGAAAATACAGGAAACAATACAAAATCATAAAAAAATTAATTAATATAAACAAGAAAAAAAAAAAACCACAATTATTATAGGGAGCTGCTACTCACACCTCATAAATTTCTAACCTCACCTCACCTAATATTTTTTTTTTTTTTTTAACCTAAAACATCCTTTCCTCCCATACCTCCCGGTAACTACTCCAGCAGCTGTGACGCCTCATCCAGCGATTGCAGCCCCCCTCCGGCACCCCCTCCTCATCTCTCTCCCGCACTCCTCTCTCTTTCTTTCTCCATCTTCTTCTTTCTCTCTCCCTCCCTCTCCTCTCTCTCTCTTTCCTCTTCCTCTTTCTCTCTCCCTCTCCCGCACAACTCTCTCTTTTTTTCCCCAGTGCCTGTTTGGACTCACAGGCCCGAACGGGGGACCCTGCTTAGACTCTTGTTTGGGCCTATGGGTCCGGACAGACATTGGGAGATTAAAAAAAAGGGAGAGGGGGAGAGAGAGAGGTGGTGCGAAAGAGGGTGGGTTGCTGTTAGAAGGGTGCCGTAGGCATCAGAGAGGAGTGGAGGTTGGAGAGAGAGAAGGAGGAGAAGGGTATTTTAGGCAAAGGAAGGAGTAAAAAAATTAAATGAGGTGAGTTAAAAAAAATTTGTAGTGTAAATAGAAGCTCCCTTGTTATATTTGACATAAAGGAACTCGCAACCATGCTTCAAGCTTTTCATAAAAAGAACCATTTTTTTTATGGGTAAAACAAACCATTCCCTCCGCTTTAAATATGTAACAAACTTCTTTCTCTAGGAGGAATGTTCGGATTCTATAAAAAAAGAAGAAAAATGAGCAAAACAGAGATTGGAAAGAAGAGCAAGAGTGAGATCCCCGATTAAAAAGCAAAAAAGAGGGGTAAAAGCTAAATCATTGGCCTTTCTCATACCTTAACGAGGAATTACTCTAAAAGGAGCAATTGAACAGGAAAGAGTTGCAAATATTCTGAATTTTTGGGATAGTTTTTCTTGACACCTGTTATCTTTCTCCACTGACTTCTGGTTTTCCAATAAGTCAAGTTTTGCTCCCAAGACTGATAGAACAAACTATAGAACTGTGAAACCACTGGGCTTTTGATGGGTTTGATCTTTGATTGCTATTGAGAAATTAAAACGGGTAGGGAATTGAGGCTGAAGATGGAAGGAGATGGATTTCGCTTAAAAAGCTGGGAGGAAACGAAGAGGAAATTGGAGCTTAGTTTTAATTAATATCCTCGAAATCCATATCCTAACTTCTGGGAAGGATCCTGTCCTGATGCATTATGACCTGTTAAGGTTCTGCCTAACAGGCTGCACGACACTTGGTGTTAAAAAAGTGAATTACACTTCTTGACAGATGATTTTCACCTTTTTTCCTCCCATCCACCAGTTCAGCAGGACCTTAACAGATCATAATTCATAAGACGGGTAGGACAGGATCCTTTCCCAATAACTTCGTATTGGACTTTTACTCTAATGGCACGATCAATGATGGGAAAGGATGTTCTGTACAGGATTTGGTGTCCAGAAAGTCAATATAAAATAAAATGCACATTTTATATTCAAAATGCATCACCCACCGATTTTATTCCATATGACATCCCCTCGTGTCCTGGACACCAAATCATGGACAGAACATCTATTTTTTTTCGAGTAAAGAATTAGAAAGATTGTCAAAAGACGGCAGACCTTTTACTGGAGAATGATTGTCCGTGTTGACACATGGGCGTGCCATTGATTGACTTAATTTGGTATCTCTTCATTTACACCTGAACACTTTTTGGAACCACAAACCCAATATGTGTCGGCTTATAAATTCATCATAAACACTACAGGCACTTTGTCATCACAGAGCATTATCTTCCCTTTTTTATTTTCTAGGCTAAAACGGTCCTTACACTGCAGCTTGACGTGAAAAACACATGGAGACCACCAACGTTTTATATGTAAAATTTTCATCTAATTTTGGGCCCATGGGCCACTACCAAACAATAAAATTCTCAGCCTCGAAAAGTGGTGTGTGTGCTTAAAATTCCAAACCTACATTGGAGCTAAGGATCAAGGCCAGCCCAAACCCAGAACACTATGATCCCAACCCAGCCACCGACTAGTGAAACAAAAACGAGATATCCCAATGCTTATATGACATGATATGTGTTCGCTAAAAAGTCCTTCTTTTACATAAATTTGCAGCCCGCGCTCTCATTGCCTCCGATTGGCTTGAAGAAACGAGGTAACAACTTAAGGCCCAGTCTATTGCCTTGAATAGTATAGAAAAGAAAAGAAAAGAACAGGAAAGAAAATCCCACAAGAAAAGGAAAGAAAAACATCATAAGAAAAACATGAGAAAACCAACTTTCATGGCAACCAGACAGCTTAAAAATGATTTTTTGAGAAAATTTGTGATGAGAAAACCTTTTCAATGCAACCAGACTGGGCCCTAGCTCATAACTACACCCATGATGCTGTTTCTCACCTTGTGATTGGCAGATGTGTGACCTAGTCCATTTGTTACGGCCTACGGGTTTATGGGCCCCAGCCTCCCTTGTGTCTGTGGAACATAGTTCGGGTGATACAGGGGATATGACCCCTTCAACCATAGGTAAGAAGGAACTGCATCCTCTCTACCTGAGGTCACCGGAGAGTTGGCATGCGTGAGGGGAAGGCAGCATGTCTTCCTCCTGAATCCTGTTCCTGTACGTGAACTATTTTTAAAGTCCTCCGGTTCCGAACAATGTACAGATCCGATATCAGGTGGTCTAAACAATTTCAAGAAACTGTTAAATATGTCAAGTATAGTATCTTTAACATCTACTACTTTAGGATTTTAGGAGAGACAGTTTATTGCTTTCTTTAAAATGGTATGAGAACAGGTTTTAGGTTGTTGGTTCAAATCTCCCGATGCAATTATTCTCTGGGAGAGTCGGACTCTCGGTCTAACTACCCTGTGCTTCATTGTCGAGGAGTGTCTCTCTTTCTTAAAGTATATTAACACTAATCTCTTCTACAACCTTTGGGTTTTAGGAGAGACGGAACATCAATGTTGATAATGACAAAGATAGAAGGCTCTCTCTCTCTCTCTCTCTCTCATTCTAGGCATTTCCATCTCTTACTTGAAGAAGCATCACTTTTTCTATTTCTATGTAATTCCCATGTCCTTGATTTCATCTCTTAGGTTTTTCCCCCTACACATTTCATCCCCATTCAAACGCATCTTTCCATCATTAGTTCGAGAACATGACCGTTTTCATGCTTTGATCATGGAATATGCACTCATTCCGAGTGCATCGCATATTGGCAACAAAGTTTAAAGCTGTGCGGCAGAATGATGACAAGAGTAAATGCTAATGATAATAGATGTCGTGGAAATTTATAGCAAAAGTCCCTGCTTCTTTCCCCCCAACAAGCTAAACTGATGTCTGATCTCTCTCTCTCATTCCCACACTAACTCATTCATGTGTGTAATGATTCGGGTGCACCGCGAAATGTCAAGAGGGTTCCCCTTGGATTCTGATCTCATTGTTGAAGGGTCCATCTGATTGGCGTCAAACTAGTGGTTTTCTAGAGAAAAATGTAATATTTTCTTTGGAAAGTCAAGTTAAAGCCTCAAACAATCCTATCATTCTTTGCATAACGCGAAAATGTATCCATTGCTACATTGGCAAACTAACTGTTTCTTTTTGCTCTCCTTATCTTGCCGTGAGTGCTCCAATATAGGCTCCAATCCAGGGCTCCAATGTTTAATCTCATACTAGAGGTTTGGAAAGGATATGTGGACCACCCATGGATTAATGAGATTGCAGAGGCTTCAAAGTCCAAAATAAGCATATGTGAAAACTTTTCAAGTTCAAGTTAAGTACGTACTTCTTCAATAATCCAGTTTTACTCCAACTACGGAGATATCGAAAATGAAATAGGACTGCTGATTTGTTATGAGATTTTCCAAGTTATTCTTCATATGCAAAAATGATTAGAGATCCTAATCGAATGACTCTTAGTGAGCTTACTTCACCAGCCCAGTTAGAAGCACGAAAGAGGTAGGTCGATCAGTCCACGTCCACACTAAGAGAAATTAATTATGATGACCATCTCGCTTATATAGAAAAAGGCAGATGTCTCCATGTGGGTACATTGTACATTGTGAGACAAGGACTAAAGTCAAAATATAGAAATCACCAATCAGTTCCCAAGCATGTATGCAAAATGTGGATGCATTGACAGCGCTAGGCAAATCTTCAGTGGGCATACTGACAAAGTCGTAGCACAATTGCAGTTATGCAAAAGAGGAAAAGTGGATCATGATTCGATGAACATCATCATGATCAGGTTTTCGTGTTTGTATACAACAACAAACAGCCTTATCCCAACTATTTGGGGTCGGCTACATGAATCCTGTTCCGCCATTCCGCTCTGTTTAAA
>JAOXJP010278450.1:0-19676 GCA_025762735.1 Platanus orientalis | reverse complement strand
AAAACACAAAATTTTTATCCCCCCCCCCCCCCCGACTAGATCTTCTTAGGCTTGGACTTGGGCCTCCACAAAGGATATCCTATCCAACCATGCAAGTGATGTTGCATCATACATACAAAAGCTTCTTCACGATGTCCACATCATTCTCCCGGGGTGGGGAGAAATTCTTCCTCGAATTTGGAATAAGCCACCATCCATCACAAATGATTTTTGGTGATCTTTTTAGAGCCTAGAGTAAAGGTGGTAGATGTGGCAGAGGACCTATAACAAATGACTTCTTGCATGAACCTTCTAGTATGGGTTGATTCTTTGCCTTGAATCTCTTTTTTGAATTGGATCAAACTAGAATGTCCTAGCATCTTGGCAATGTCTTGCTCTTAGGTTTGATCCAGGCCACGACTGGGGTAGAAGCATGGGTGGAGTTAGGCATGTCACACCATTATATTCTTTGTTAACTACTATGGTAAGGATTGGGACAGTTGTTAATGAGACAGAAGCAAATGGAGCTGGTGTAGAACCTAAAGGGGAAAATTTAGCGTTTCCAAAGTGATCATTATAGAATCCATACACAACTCAAATGAAGCCATAGTGCGATTCATATTGACCTAAATCCTGATTTATGTCCCTCATCATTTAGCGCATATGATCAAGTTGAGAAGCAATATAAGCTTTGGTGGCATGAAAGAATCAACTAGGTTCAGGGTTTCCCAGGATTACAACTAGACAAGGATTAGCTGCAAACTTGGATCTAATACCAAAATTGATGTATGATATGCCCAATTAATAATATGCGGAACCAAAGCCAAATTTAAATAACCCAAGAACTAACTTTAGGGACACCCCAAGACACATGAATGTTTACAAAGAAAGCTAAAGAGTGAAGGAGGGAATTAATAGGAGAGATTATTAACAATAGAGTATAGAAAGAAGGAGAAAGATACGGAAAGGGGTTGTTTTAAGGTTTTTGGAATTTCAGGGCAGACCAACAAAATAACAAAAATACCCAGGTCGTGCATCAGAAAAATCCGAAAATTTTCAGGGGAAGATCAGACTGTTGTATTCTTTATTCAAGAAACCATAAAATAGAGAAAGAAAGATTGATAAAAAAACTAGGCTAGATCAAAGGGTAATTTAAAGAAACTATAGGGATTAGAAAGGGGACAGATGGGAGAGAAAAAGTCTAAAAAGAAACTAAAGAAAAGGGAAAGAGTGGGGGGCAATTTTGACATTAACTGTACCCCGAAAAGCTGTTAACTAAAAGCTCAGGATTCTAGTAACAGATCAATAATGAAGTTTAAAGCAAGAAATAACAAATAGAAGAGAAGAGAAAACCTGTAGAAAACAACTGCTAAGAACAATTTCTTGAAGTCTGCGATTTAGCTTGATTGATTGCTCCAAGAACCAGCTTTATTTCTACTAAAAGATTCAGCCACCTAGATCCTCATGTATGGATTGTGGCAGCAAGAGAATGTAGAGAAAAGAGGATGATGATAGAAGAAGAAGAACTAGAGTGCTTCACAGCTCCAAGAAAGGAGAGGTGATAGAGGAGAAGAAGAAGGGGGAACTGAGCCAAGGGAGCCCACGGCTACGCCTTAGATGAAGGCGGATAAATAAGGATAAACCCACGACAATACACTTTCAGTTTTCAATAATCCATAACCTAACATTATTTCAGTCGTGTGACGCCTATAAATAGGCTTACAACATTTCAAAATAAAAATAGACTCCTAAATCCTAATCTAGTATGACTCACAACTTGGAATCCTTTACATAATTGCTCCCAATTTAAAACATGACTCTTAAACTTATCCTAACTATAACATATCGACCGGCCCCATTCAACCAATTATTTTGACTCTTTTAAAACTCCTAAATAACATAGAAACCCCTAGCTTTAAGCCTTATTACAAATGTGACCCAAAAAAAAGAACAGAAATGACCCTAATAAAAAAAAAACCCTAAAATACTCCAACTGATCTGACTCATCCAAGGCTCTTTCCTTTGCCTAGAATCTGCCCCTCCTGTGTGGGGGTACATACAAAAGCCTCTTCACAATGTCCGCATCACTTGATCTTTGTAGCTCCTAATTTTTTAGGGATAATCAATATGAAAGTAGCACTCAAGCTCCTACACCATTGCTCCTTTGAATGAAAGGCCTCAACAGAGGCCATAATGTCAACTCCCAACACATGCCAATAGTATTTCAAGAACTTAAAAGGGAAACTGTCCAAACCGGGTGCCTTGTCATGCGGGAGGCTTTTCAAGGCAGTACGAAGTTCTTCCTCTGAAAAAAAGATATCCAATCCATGTCTTTTGATCTTCAGTGATGCAATCAAACTCCACCCCTTCTAGCCGATGCACGAAAGGTTCAGAGTACAAGTCTTGGAAGTAAGCCTCAATAGAGTCCCTAATCTTATCCATGTCCGATACACAAACGTTGTCCACCTTTAACCTCCTAATGGTGTTTCCTTTGTTTCTTAAATTGGTTGTCTTATGGAAAAAGCTAGTATTCCTATCGCCTTCTTTCAGCCAAGCAACCCACGACTTTTGCCTCCCTTCTCCAAATGTCTGCTGCCAGCAAGTAAGAGCTATGTTCTTTTTGCTCAATCTCTTTCAGCCTGTCAAGACACACCATCTTCCGATCTTCCAGTTTGCCAAACTCCTTTTCCAAGTCGTGATCCGCAATTTAAGTGCCCTCAATTTCTACCCACAACCAAAACTAGCAGATCCTTCAAACAGAAAAAAGTCCCACCATTCCGTCACTTTCTCTTCCCACCTACTTGATGAACAGGATGCCTTCTCTTGTTCCTGCATTTATATCTCCAATTGAATTGCTCTCCTCACCTTCCCAGTTATTTCCTCTCCCTCCAAAAAATAAAAATAAGAATAGATGTGTCTTTTGTTCATGTCTTGTTCTTGCATTTAACAAGTAAATGTTTTGTTCATGTGTTTTCTCACCTATTCAGAGTGGGATGACACCCTATTTGTGTGCGGCTAACGTATACAATCTGCTAAACATCCCTTTAAAGGATGCATTCCCACACCACTTGTCTTCCCAAAATTTAATTTCCTCACCGGATCCCTATTTGAGCATTATGTACTTATGAAATTCTTCATATCTCCTAAATATTGCTTTCTACATCACTACCCCATGACCGATTTGCACTTCCTTTGGCTCCCACCCAAATACAAAGACGAATTTATCTACAATAACTCTTCTCCACAAACTATCCCTTTCCACCCTAAAATACCACAACCATTTACCAACAAGAGCTACATTGTGTTTCCTAAGGCTTTTTATTTTGAGGCCTCCTTTCTCCAGTCCACTGAATACCTCCTAGCCTCTCCTCGATCTTTCCACAAAAAGTTTCAGAAGTAACTCTTAAGTTTTGACACTGTTGATGCTGGAATCAGTTCTGCAGAGTTCTTTAATGGAAGAACCATAAAACCAGTAGAGAATCTTGGACTACAAGCTAGCAGGGAAGTAAGGGATTCAAGAGGAGTTTTGGGGGTTTAGAAGGGAACACATAGGGGATAAAAATCCTAAAATAAAAGTGAGGAAAAGAGAAGAATAGGTTATATGTACCCAGAATTCTACTTACACACTCAAATAAACAGGATTTCAGAATGGAGTTCCAAAAGGGCTTCTCAGAATGGACTAAAGATTAGAAGAAAGGAGTAAATACCTCTGCTTACAGTGGTGATTGAATCTCTTGAATAGCTTAAGAAAACCAGTCATGAACTTTCCAATTTCAGTCCAGTAATTCCTCCAAAAAAAAAAAAAAAAACAAGCACAACTTTGAATCTTCAATGATATTGCAACAATAGATTAATGGAGAAGGCAAGAGAAAAAAGGAATGAGATCAAAAGAAGAGGAGGAGAAGAGAAGAAGTTGGGAGAAGAAATAGAAGAAGAGGGGAACAGAAGGGGGAGCCTGTGGCTACTACCCAAGAGAGAGAGGGAGGGATAGAAGGGCCTAGCCCACAAACACTTGTTCAAATCAATTCATATTCTTCAACTCTACAATTTCAGTCATTGGATGCCTATTAAATAGGGCTTACAAACTTAACAAAATAGACACTTGCCTAATTTAGAAACTTCTAATAATCACCAACTAATCACCAACTTCAGACCCAAATATTTCCTAAACTCTAGGATTTTTAAAACTAAAATTTTCTGACTTCTAAAACCTTGGCAACATGGGGGGCTGTCGACCAGCTTGCTTTTGGGTCCCATAATGTTGACTTGGCAGCCCACTAAAAACAAAATAGGGGGACGACCAACTCAATAAACCCCCTATAATAACCTTGGCATTTAGCCTTATTACATAAGCATACCCCCTACTAAAATCCCCAAAAAAACCCATGGCACTATTACCCTTATTATTACATTTGAAACCCAACCCTTAAAAGACCCTAATTAAACCCACATAGGACATCAACTTGAATCTAGCACTCGTGTAGGGGTACATACAATAGTCTTCTTTACGTTGTCCGCGTTGTCAAAGAAAATGTGCACCTCCCTCAAGTAATTAATCAGACCTGCAACTAAAAAGACTTCAGTCTCTCTTATACCCTTTTGAAAACTGAAGTCCCAAGTGAAAACAGTAGAACATAGAGCAAAAAAATTGAAATGGATTTTTTCTTTAATAGACTGGAATAGAGATGAGGAATTTAAAGCTGAGTGAAGAACTGCCCCTAAAGGTCCTTCAAGAATCTACCTCCCAAACCCACATCATACCTAATAAAAGTTTAAAGAAAGGGTAAGGAAATTCCTTAGTGATTCCCAAGGAAAATAAAGCATAACGCAATTACCTATAGCAGAGCACCATCCATTAGACCTCTTTCAAACTGATATGAGGATCAGTTTTATAGAAAATCGGAGTTGTACCCCTTCATGACCAACATAAAAACCTTTAATAAAATTCAAATTTCAGCTTAGCCAAGTAATCTTCTTAGGGCGTCTCCAACAATAGTGACCAGGATTGGGGTAAGGAAATCTCCTTGACTAAGCCTTTTCTTTAGAAGTGTCATTCAGAATTATGGACAAATGTTTCCCTTAGACTTCAGGGGTTTAATCTCCAGATGGCATTTAGTAGGCATCAAGAAATCCTTTAGAGATATCTGGAGGTTCTTACTGGGGGCTACTTGTTGGTGTGCTTGGAATGAAAGAAAAATAGGAGAATCTTTAATAGCAAGACTTCATCTGAAAGGTCCCTCCCTATTCAATTATTTAACACTCTTCTGGAGTGGTGCTCGATTAGGAAGGACTATGCAGAGGAATCTTGGGATGTGCCCTAGGGGGAGGGATGCATGTTTTGAGATAACTCTATTTAGTTTATGTTCTTGTTTTGATAGTTTCCAGGTCTTTGAGTAGGCTTCTCAAATAACAAAGCATCCCTTTGTTTCCAGATCCACTTCTTCCATCTATGTCCACAACCTTGCTTTTCATAAAGAAACCTATAATCCTCAAACCACATTATTGCTTTTCTTACAGAAACTTATAATCCTCAAACCACATTATCATAGGCTTTCTATAAGACCAGTTTGCACACAATCTCTTTTCTACTAGATTCTCACATCTCTTCCACACTTATTGGCAACAAGGGTTTCATCTAGAATTTGTTTGTTTCCTGAAAAAGCACCTTGGGTGGGTGACATGACTGGATCAAGCACCTACCTAATCCTCATTGAAAGAACTTGAGACAATCTTGTACAAACTATCCGCCAGACTATGAATCTAGAATCCTTAGGACCATTAACCCTCACTGATAGCTAGCCATCCAAAAGACAATTAGTAGCTCTTTCAACCACAATTATCATGGTATTTGAGGTAGCCTCTTTCTTATGCTCAAAAGGAAAACACTGATTCTCTTCTCTTATACCAACGCAAGCATAAAGAATGTCCTAGACAAAAACAAGAAGAATATTAAATGAATCACACAAGAATAAACGAACAGAACCTATAATCATTAAACCAGATAAATAAATTAACAGGGAAGCGAAAGAGAAATAAAGCTTTTGCAAATTACTTATAGTAGAAAAAAGCGAATAGACCTACCCATAATAAAAGTTACCCATGCCATGTGAAACTTCTTCAGCAAGTATACATCTTAAATATTCTAAGACAAGTTTTGGCATTGTTTTTTCACATTAATGAGGGAGAAAAATATCTGGGCTATTAAGGAAAAAAATAATTGCTTTTTAATTTCTGGTTACAGTAATTAACTGTACATACGTGTTTCTATTTATCTGCATATACTTACAGGATTCAATCGTTCAATATATGCAAGGACATGGCACTACGTCAGGTTTCAGCAAGCTGCTGGTCTGATATGAAGTCTCTGTGTCTTATACACTGAGAAACATGTCCATGTCAAGGCTACATGGGCTTTTACAAAAATAATCATATAAAAAATGCAGCATCAGTTCTTACGTCAAGTTTTTTGAGTTCAGAACACTCATCGATCTGCAACCCCCATTTTCCAATATGACAATCGCACAGTCCATATAATTCTTGGAAATGGCTCTGTGCAGCACAGATTCACCTTCATCATCCACTGCATTGGGATCAGCCCCTGCTAATAGTAACTCCTGTGATCATTACAAATAGGTCTGAGATTAAGATTCAGAAGAAAGGTTACAAACAAGAAAGTATGAGAACCAAGTTATGTCATTACGAGAACATACATGCATGCAATCTGGCTGACCATGGTAGGCACAGACAAGAGCAATTGATGGACCAAAACCTTCTCTCATCCTAGATCTAACATTAGCAGATCTTCTGATGAGAGCTCGAACACATTCTGGGGATCCAGCTGCTAAGGCAAACACAATTGGAGGATCTCCATCTTTGTCAAGGACATCCACATCTGCCTCTTTGTACTCCAAAATAGCTTCAACAAGTTCTACGCAACCTCGTCTGCAAGCCAAGTGCAGAGCAGTTTGGCCATCAGTATTCTGTGCTTCTAATAGAGAACAAATTGAGCTGCTAGTGTTTCCTGATGCAGCTTTCGCAAGCAGATCTCTACATAAAGAGGAAGATAGGTTAGACACAGAGTAAAAGATTCTTCAAATAAAGATATAACACAAGTAGAGAGTATTCTGTATTTATCTCACCTAACACCTTGCAAATCCCCTTTGGATACAAGTTGATGTAAATGGTTGGAGTTATCCTGGAAAACCTCCAAAAAAGATGTAAGGGATGGTTCCATCGCATTCGTTCCAGAACAGCTGACCACTTCACTGGATTCCACAAATAAGAATTGTATATATCATGTATCCAGACCAAAATTTCTTAGACAGGGAAAAGAAACACTGTCCAGCGGCTTCAACACAAAATAATCTTTTAGGTAGGAATAATCTAATTATATGAAATAATGCAGAAGATCAAATAATACAGAAAAATCCTCCTGCTAAATTTCTTCAGAAACAGTAACCGAGTTCGATTAGTTATGGTGAAAACCAAGACAACAGACATCAATAGATAGAGCTTGGTTCTTGTTCTTGGTTCAGCACTCTCTCCTCGTGCTCATCTCTCATTCATTATTTTAAAACCTAGAGGAGGTCAACCCTGTCAGTGCCTCAGTGGTGCAGATACATCCAACCTGATTGGACAGGTGGCCGATCTGGGTCAATTGCAAAATGTCAGCTGATCAAAAAATAAAATATAAAAAAAAAAACAATAATATATATCTTTGGAATTTGGATCTGCTCAGAGTTTCTACTCATCGGTTCAGCCAGTTGAATTATCAGGTTCAATGGTTCAATATAGTTTTGAAGTTTAATTGGGTCTGGATCAGAACAGACTGTATTAGGGATTCTTCATGGGTCAGACGGTCCAACGCAGTCTACTTGGATTTTGAAACATTGATCACATTCTCTATTTTTTATTTTATTAGACTCATAAAGGCAATTAATGGAAGAACAGTGTAGGAATTAATGGTAATGAAGATAAACAGGTTCAAGGGAAATTAAATTCCTTACCTATCAGGGCTTGCAGGAGGGCTGCGAGGTATCTCTTGCAAATAGCGAAGGAATATTGCAAGCATCGCATGGAAAGTTGGTCTTTTTGATGCCTTAAATTGTAAGCACTCACCAATCA
This sequence comes from Platanus orientalis, assembly GCA_025762735.1. Taxonomy (NCBI): domain Eukaryota; kingdom Viridiplantae; phylum Streptophyta; class Magnoliopsida; order Proteales; family Platanaceae; genus Platanus; species Platanus orientalis. Next base: position 11,573 of record JAOXJP010278450.1, on the reverse strand, counting down.
TCTTCCACAATTCCCTAGGTATCCCAACACCTACTACGCTTGTATACTGGGGAGGCAGCTTCCGAGCCTTGACAACTGCACGATAGATTTCCTCTGAACTTAAACCAACCCACCTGCACAAAGATCATCATCTTTTATTTAGCAGCTTGTATTTTTAAGCAACCAGAACATACAAGAAAAGGGTTACATCACATACGGGATAGAACCGGTGCACATTTCCACCAGGGTACAGCCAAAACTCCAGGCATCTGACTCTGTTGACATACCAATTGCATCATCCCAGAATATGTTTAATGACTTCTTCAATGGCTCCCATGCCTCAGGAGCAGTGTAGTGTGGACTCAGCATGGTACAGTCCATGCATGAGTGCATTCTTGAAGAGTCATCCTCTGGAACTGATCTAGCCTTTCGGCAAAAAGGCTTCTTCAGAATTGCTGGAAGACCATAATCAGAAACCACTGCACGACCACTTGCATCCAAAAGAAGATTGGATGGCTTTAGGTTCATACAGACAACACCTGCAGCATGGAGTTCAGCCACCCCACGTGCAATATCCGCCCCATATCTGCAATCAAGAAACATTCAATATGTCTAGAAGAAATGAATCACAGAATACAAATAGCTTCATGACCAAGGAATAAATTTTTGATTTTTACAAATATTTATTACTAGAGTTATTTTGATACAAAATTTCATAGAAATATTCTGAAAAATGTAAAAGTTGTGGAAATTTAATACAGATATTATTCAAGACTGAAGTTGAATTGCTATTTTTGCTCTCCAATCAATAAAACCAAAAATTATACAAAATAATGGATTCGGAGTAAGTTTTAGTTCAGGCAAAGGATTTCCTGTCAAAAGTATCGATATAAACAAAATTGCGTTGACATTTTGACATTTTGTGAACATCGGTGAACTTCCGATAAGATTAATGAAATTTAAGGAAAAAAAATGAAACATTTGTGTAACCTTGGCATGTTGATTCGCCACCCCTACGAGGGGAAATTCAACAAAATTTTGCTTATTTTTTGCTGAAATTTTGAACCATGTTCATGACCCAAATACGTTGGTGAAATGCGAGGGAGAAGATGAAAAGAAGTACAAAAAGCATCATTAATCAAGGAAAATATACTGCTAAAGAAAATTATGTATTACACGTATGTAGTACCTTAGTGGCGAAATTGGATCCAGAAATGTGTTGGTTTAGCATCCTTTTCCATGCTGATCAATGGGATTCCGCCCAATTATTTTGGGTGCTCTAGGGGTTTCCTTTATTGTTTTTCATGGTGGTTGAGGTTTTGAGGGGTATGCTTGACAAGGCGGTGGAGGTGGATATGTTAGGAAGGGTTTCCTAAGGTTCTTTGAGGCTGTGACTGGGTTGAATGTGAACTTCAAAAAAAGTGCCTTGATAAACGGAGGGGGATGTCCCCAATATAGATATGTTGGCAGCGGATCTAGGTTGCAAGGTTGGATTGTTCCCTACTACCTATTTTGGCCTTCCGTTAGGAGCCTCTTTTAAGAAACTTGATGTATGGAACCCTGTGTTGACATAAATTAACCAACTCTCCCAAAACCTTAAGGTGTTAGGAGATATACAAATTAATATACTTCAACACCCTCCCTCAGGAGTTCCTCCTAGGAACACACTTGGGGAGCTAGGTGCAGGTCTACACACCACATACACACACATACACAACATTACATCCAGGAAAATACTTCTACTGGGATTTGAACTCATGACCAAACTTGCTCTGATACCATGTTGATAGTAAATTAACCAACTCTCCCAAAACCTTAAAGTGTTAGAAGATACACAAATTAATATACTTCAACACCTTGTTATAGAAAGGATCCAAAAGAGGTTGTAGGGTTGGAAGGCAAACTATCTTTCCAAAAGAGGAAGGATTACCCTTATCAAGGCAGCCATGGCTAATATCTCAATCTACTCCTTGCCCTTATTGAATATGCCCAAGATGATTGCTCAAAAAATCGAGAAGATCCAAAGGGAGTTCTTATAAAAGGGTGGAAAGGAGTCATCTTGTATGCACTTGGTGGTGTGGGATATTGTTTGCTCCCTAAAATATAAAAGAGGAATGAGGTTTCGTACGTTGAGTGATATGAATGTTGGTCTTTTGTGCAAACGGCTTTGGCGGCTGAGTTTGAATGAAGAGTGGCTTTGGAAGTAAATTTTGTTTGAGAAGTATGAGATCTAGAATGTACAGAATCCTTCTGAAATTCGTGGATCTTATGGGGAAGTCTTTGGAAACGTATTATTTGGCAACTGGATGCTTTCAAAAAAGGATTGGGATATGTGGTTGGAAAAGGGGATAAGATTATGTTCTGGGAGGACAAATGGTGTGTGAAATAGAGCATTGAAGGATGTTTCTCTGGATGTTTATTTATTGGCAGCAAACTGAATGGCAATGGCTATGGAGTATATCGAAGTTGGAGCCAACCAAGTGAATTCGGTTTTGAAGTTAAGAAGGGTTGCTAATGATTAGAAAGTCCCTTCCATTTGTAATCTTCTAGAAAGATTATCAGGGGTGAATGTTCATGTGAATTAGGATGACCAGAGAAGTTGGCTTGTTAATCTCAAGGACAATTTTTCAGTGAGATCTTGTTATAGCTTCTTCGACCTGTCCTAGGATCTAGAAATCCCTTAGAAGGCAATTTGGAACTACTCTTCCTCTGAAAGTTTAATTTTTCATATGGACGGCTGATGCGGAGAACACAAAGAGACTTATGTGTGTTGCCCCACAAGAGAGCTAGATTCACGCAAGAATGTCATGTGGGTTTAGTACGGGTCTTGTGGGGGGGATATTTATTTTATGTGTCCATGTAATAAGGTCAACAATGCCAAAGTTTTGTTGAGATTTTTGTTAGAAAATAATCACATCACTTACCTTTAGCCCAAGTTTTTGAGGGTCAAAACTTGCCCTTTTGCTAGATTTTGGTGTCATTAGATAGATTATTCAATTACCTTTCTAATGAGACCAATATTGCACAAATCCAAGGTGATTTGGGAAAGTTATGATCAAATTACTAAAGGTGTATCAATAAATGACATGAATAGTGTTTTTGCATCAATAAGTCAAAGTGTGAAACCCACTAATGTGCTGGACTAATGTGTTAGTTAACAGCCCCTAATTCCCACACCTTTTAGTAGTTTTAATCTTTAGGCAAGTAAGTTTTTAGAAAGTCTCATGTTTTAGAAAACTTGGATAGTAAGTTTAGGATTTTCTAGAAGTTTCTAAATTTAGCAATTTTCTAATTGTTTAAAGTTTTTTTTTTTTTTTTGAAAGGTAAGGATTTCATTTATTGAAAAAGAGAAATTCAAAAAGCACAAGAGGAAGGATCACCACGACAGTGATACCAAAAGGAAACAGAAATTAAACCAAAATGGACAAAACCCGAGTTCTATCATCGCATACTAGATAAACTCCCCCCTCCCCCAAATGACATCCCAGTCCTCTACCTCAAAGATATCCCAAACCGAGGCCCATTCATTCAACATTTTGTATATCTTAGTCACCACCTCCTGATAACTTTGAAATTTATCATAATAAATCCAACTATTTTTTCCTTCCACCAACCCCAACAAATGGCCCCTAGAATGCTACACCATAAGGAACTGGAAAGAACCCCAAGTCCACTTACCTATCATCCCATTATGAGATCCTTCCATAGCCTTGAGAAAATCCAAGGGATTTGTAGTTGAGACAAGAAAAAGTTTCATACCTGTTTAGCCGTTGAGCAATGAATAAATAAATGACTTACTGATTCCTCCTCTTCCATGCAAAGTATACCTCTATTAGCCAAGTTCCAACATCTACTCTGAAGATGATTTTGAGTTAATATTTTATCCAGGAAGGTATTCCAGATGAAGAAACAGACTCTGGATGGTATATTAGAGTTCCAAATTCCTTGATGGGGAATCAGTAATCTTGGGTAATTAGATAACCCTGTATAGAATGATCTCGAAGTGAAATGCCCCTTACAATTGAGATTCCACCACCACTTGTCTAGTCTATCCTAAATAGGTTGTATACTCCCTAAAGACCCCAATAGGTTGAGTAATTCACCTAACTCCCAGGCATTCACCTATTTAAGGCACCCCTCCCCCATAATTTTAACAGTGAAGAATATTGAATTAAAGTGTATGAATTGGGTGGTTAGAGATTAAAGAAAGGTGGACAAGCTACTTTAAAAAATTATTAAATGAGGATCATATAGGGAATGTTGGTTTAGGAATCGGTAGAGTAGAAGAAATTAGAGATAATAGATATCTTCGTAGGATTAGAATGACAAAAGTTAAAGAGTCTTTGAAGAAAATGAAGATAGGAAAGGCATTAGGACCAAACGGTATTCCAATTGAGGTTTGGAAATGTATGGGAGACGATAGCTTATCATGGTTAACTAAAATTTTTAACAAGATTATTAGAACTAAAAAAATGTCAGATGAGTGGAGGAAAAGTATTGTGGTCCTTATATACAAGAACAAGGGGGATATTCAAAATTGCATCAATTACCGAAGGAACAAGCTTATGAGCCATACAATGAAACTATGGGAGAGAGTGAATAAACATCGACTAAGACGTGAAACTAAAGTGTTTGAAAATCAATTTGCATTTATGCCTAGGAGATCAACAACTGGAGTTATTTTCCTGCTACAACAATTGACGGAAAAATATAGAGAAAAGAAGAAAGATCTCCACATGGTCTTTATTGACTTAGAAAAGGCATATGATGGAGAACCAAGAGAGATCATGTGGTGGGTCTTGGATAAAAAAGGGGTCCCAAGTAGATATATTGACATTGTTAAGGATATGTATGATGGAGCGATAACTAGTGTTAGGACAACCGGGGGAGAGACAAGTGAGTTTGCAATCATAGTAGACTTGCACCAAGGGCCAACATTGAGTCCGTACCTCTTTTTTCTTAGTTATGGATGAGTTGACTAGGCGTATACAGGAGAAAGTGCCATGGTGTATACTAGTTGCTAATGATGTTGTGTTGATTGATGGGATTAGAAAGGGTGTAAATGCCAAGTTAGAACTATGGAGGGATGTTTTAGAATTAAATGGTTTTAGGATCAGCCAAACTAAAACAAAATATATGGAATGCTAAGTCTAGCCAAAATAGGAGTAGAAATGAGGGAGTAGTTAGAATTGATAACCAGGAGATACCTTAGAATGACCATTTTCGTTATCTTGGTTCAATCATGCACATAGAGGGAGATGTTGTAGATGATGTTGCTCATAGAATTAGAGTTGGATGGTTGAAGTGGAGAGGTGCTTCTGGCGTGTTGTGTGATAAACGAATACCTGCTAAAATTGAAGGAAATTTTTTATAAGACAGCTATAAGACCAGCCAAGCTTTATGGAGCAGACTGTTGGGCAGCCAATAAACAACACGTATATAAAATGAGTGTGGCTGAAATGAGAATGTTGAGATGGATGAGTGGCAAGACTAGAAAGGATAGAATTAAGATTGAATCCATTCGTGGGAGCTTAGGTGTAGCACCAATATATGATAAAATGAGGGAAAGTTGATTGAGATGGTTTGGTCATGTGCATCAAAGACCAATGACTGTGCCAGTGAGGAGTGAGACAATGCAAGTTGAAGGTGCAAGAAGGACTAGAGGAAGGCCAAAATTGATCTGGGTTAGAGTTGTAAGGAGGGACATAGTAGCTTGCAATTTAATGACAGATATGGCCCTAGAAGAGCGGAATGGCAAAGCAGGATTCGCGTAGCCGACCCTAAATAGTTGGGATAATGTTGTTCGTTGTTGTTGGTCTAATGAACTTTATAGTAAAAAAATTCATTGATATTGTGCTTAATAGTTAAAAGCCTTTAATTATATATGAATTGATATGCCTTTTAGAGAAAGGTTGTTGTTCTTGATTTGTTTTAGGATATGCCACATCTTGAGGAAGAAGCTGTGCTTTGTCATCATAACAAAAAGGGGGAGAAGTAATGAAAATTTGTAGTTTGACAAATTTATTATGGTAAAAACATGTAATTAGGAATTAATTTGTAAATTTTCATGTTTTAAAGTTTTGTCATGCAATTAACAACGGTGGAGATTGTTAGGTATTTTGTTGTATTGTCAATTTCCATTATAAAACTTGTAATTACATGTAGTGTAGTGTGGTCAATGTATTGGACCAAGTATGTACTTGTAAATCTATGTAAGTCCAAGTCAAGTCCGATCAATGCTTTAAGAAGCAAATAAAGGCAGGAAGACCACACTCATTAAAGAGAATTAAGGTAGAATTAAGATCAAGAAGTCTCAAGCAATGCAACCTCAAGAAGCTAAGCCAATACATAAAGGTAAATTGATAAAGATTTGGTAAATGGGGATTTGGGAAAGAACTATAGACTGACCATAGGATGGCTGAGGTTAACCCAAACCATGTGAGGTTTCACCAAAGTGTGGACCACATTATGACATCCTAAAATGGACCCAAAGAAAAGTGTCCAAGTGTTAAAATGCTCAAAAATGGCAAAAATGACAAAACTGAGAATTTTGAGTGATCCAAAAATTCTTGAGTGCTCCAGCCAATTTTGGAGTGCTCTAGATGGTGCCTAAGAGTTTACTGAAATTCTTGAGCGCTCCAAAAATTTGGAGCGCTCGAAGCTGGATTACTCCAAATTTTTTGGAGCATTTGAAGTGCGTAGATTTAGAAAATTTTTAATGACTCTTTCCGAACAACTCTATTTTTGCCACACTATAAATAAGGGATAAAGTCCCATGGGCTTGTATAAGAAATGTGAATAATTCTATAGTTAAACTCTCTTGAAATCAAGCCTAAGAGTGAAGTTCTATGTAAAACTTGTTAAATTCCTATGACCTTAGAGTTGAGCCAATAATTAAACCTTTCCAATGCTTATTAGTTTGCTTCCCAATCACGAAGTTGCTTCTCAGAAGCTAAAGGGTGGGTTCTAATAGTCACATTAGCCTACAAATAGGGAATCCGCAACAGAAGAATTTCCAACACTTAAATTGAAGTTAGTAGCCTTCATTGGAGTCATCGGAGGCAAATTCTCACTGCACTTACCAGAACCAAGTGCATTTAGGGGGTGTTTGGATTAGTGGTACGAAAGCGTTGTGAGGTCGTCCAACGAAAACAGAACAACCAAAGCATTTGGTTTGAGCTTCTTTGTGGTCACTAGTGACTGGGCGAAAGCGAAAAAAGAGCTAGAGCGGCCAACCAACGATGAGTCTCTATTGTTGAGTGACAATGCTTTCAATCCAAAAAACCGACCATCTTTCTCATTAAACATTTTTCCATCTCCTTCACCGTTTCTCTCTCACCCTTTCTCTCTCCATTTTTCTTTTTCTGTTTTTCAATCTAATTCCTTTTCTCATGAAGGCCTCTCTTCGATCAAGAAAAAATCTAAGGATTCCATCGCTTAAAGTGTGCATAGAGGTTTGCTCTTTAGGAGCCTAATGGGTGAGGTATCTATAGTTGAATTTGCTGAGCCATTATGGTTTGGAATTCTATTGCACAATGAGTGTTGTGGTCTTGTGGAAGTATATGGAGTGGATGCTGGAGGATTTGATCTTTGTTCATTATTGAAACTAGTTACAGATATGGTGTTGAGGTTTTGTAGAATATGGAAATCTGGGAGATTTTGTGAGATGAGGCTCTTCATGACTTGTCTTATTGTTGAGTTGTAGCATCATAGTGATCATCTTGTTATAGTTATAGTATATGTTAATTGATTTGAGTTCACCTTTGCTTCTTTGATCGATGGAAACTGTAAAATGGGAAGTCTAAGTTAAGCTTTGGGGCTAGTTGAAGAGATTCGTAGACAAGACATTTGATGAAATGTTGAGATATGCTATGACTACATATAAAGTTGTGTACACATTTCTAAATGATTGACGATGGTGTTGATCTTGATTCGCTTGCTTATGCTTCTTTGATACGGGGACTTTCCAAAGGTGGTGAACTACAAATCAAAGCTCAAGCCAAAGTCTAATACTTAGCTCCATGCATTCCTGTCTTGGTTGGAAGAGGCTAGGTCTCATGATGTAATGCCATCTTTAAATGCCTTATTTTCTGTATATTTACTAGAACACCTCTTTTACCTCATGTGTATATACTAAGACATCCTTAGTGGGGCATACATCAAACATTAATTGATACTTAGAGACGAGTTGGAATTGTCTACTATAGCTTGAAGTGTGGTGAAGTTTGACATAGTCTACGGTGTGACATGTATCCCAAGAAAGAGAAAATAACTGACCAAAATGTGAAAATGATCCACCAAATTTTTTTTTATCATTTTTTTAGGATACGTGCCACACCACATATGATGGGAGACTTTACCACACTTCAAGCTGTAGTAGACAATTTAAAGTCCTTAGAGACCATGCGACCGAAAATGCATTTGTGACAATTGCAAACCAAAATATATGTGTCAAGCTAATTACTAGCCATTGTTAAGTGATAATTGTGATTCATGTTGTGCACTTTATACTAGGTCAATTATCTATTCAAATGCATTTGGGGTTGTGATTTTTCGCATGAGATCATTGTTTTATTAAGCTAGGTAAACTATATTAAGCTATATAAATAATTCAATGCAACTTTTTAAAAAACAGCAAACCAAACAATATAGTTCAGCTTGCAGCTTTCTCACCACAACTGTTACCGTTACCACACCGCAGCCACAATAGCAACAATTTTTCGTACAACACATCCAAACACCTCCTTAGTCCATTGGATTCACTGAATAGAACACACCTTCCGGAGACACTAGGAGCATACTTACAAGGGAGTAGATTTTTTAGAACTTGTAAGTGAATTTAGGTTTTGATAATTTTTCCTATAATAGTTTATGACAATTATTAGAAATAAATCATTAGTGAAAAGTGGATGTAGGTCCGTAGTACTGAACCACTATAAATCCTTGTGTTGTGGTGTGCTTGCATTTTATTTTATCTTATGTTTTATGCTTATCTCATTTTTGAAAAATTATCTAACATAACAAGTGACTCTAATTAAGGTTAGTTAATGTAAAAGAATTTATCAGCCTATCTCCGCTTTACTATAGGTAACACAGTGCATGACGGAGTGTAGTGGTCTATGATTAGTTCATAGAGATTTGATTTACTTGATAAAATATTCCACTGCATATTAAATGTAAGTAAATCAAAAGTGTACTTAATAGTTAAATAATTTTAAAGAGTTGGACAAGATCCTATTCACCCCCCTCTAGGAATACATTTCTGAAATTTCAAATAAAAGAGGAAGGAGAGGAAGAAAGATAAAAGAAAAAAGGAGAGGAAGAGAATCTACTTGTCCCCTTATATTATCTAATTAAGATTAAAATTTGTTTGTCAGCCATTACGTACCAAAATCCTAATGAATGCCTGTGTATTAAGTGTATTACGTATTAAAAATAAATTATCATTTATAATGAATCTATTTGTTCTGTTATCCTTATGCAGTTAGATTAGAATATGTTTATAAGTTCCCACGTTTTGTACAATATTTTTTTTCCAACATTTCTAATGTCTTATTTGGCCTGACAGCATTTCCACTAACACTGACATTTTGAGGCTATATTGGTATTTCACTCCATTAAAATTACCTAAATAATCCTACTTGAACAGAGATAGTGCCATAACAGTTAAGAAAATATTAATTGCTCCTAAGAGTTAAATAGTGTGCTTTATGTAGGTTTAATGAAAGAAGTAAGAAAGAAGAAGAAAAAAAAGGGGGGGGGGGGGGAGAGGATGTATCTCATGACACTTATATCCTTTATACAATGTATCTCAACACTCCCCCTCAAGCTGGTGAATATATTTAACATACCCATCTTATCTACAAGATATGGAAACTGAGCACCACTAAGTCCTTTAGGAGGCATAAGAGGTATAGAAGAGTTCCATGAATCCAAGGGGTTTTATTAGAGTGGAGGATCAGTTGTATATAAACTCACAATTCTTTTATTTGCATTCTTGCACCATCTTGTGAACTAGTGGTACTACGAGAGTCAGAAGAATGAAGGAACAAGCATAGGGATGAAGCCTTGAGGATCTCTTTTCACTGCCACTGTCCCTTTGAAGGGAGACAACCCATCTAGGAAATAAGAAATGAATTGATTAAAAAAAAAATAACATTTATGGAAACAAATTTGATGCAGTACAAAGGGGAAGATACCAAAATTGATGTAGCACAATTTCCCAAAGCCTCAAAATAATTTAAAATAATGGATGTGGAAGAAAATAAATCAAGAATGGAGTTTAGAAACAAACAAGTAGCCACGAATATTATTAAATCACAGAAAAAAGATTAGGAGTTGGAATAGAAAAAAGCCCGAAAGGGTATTTTTTTGTAATTTTGGACAGAGAGTGAAAATTATCAAAACCCCTTGTTGCATCAGAAAATTCTGAAAATCTTAGGGTAGTTTCTAATATGTTTAAGATTTCTACAGTTAAAATTTCATGAAATTCTGATATGATTAGTTGGGGTAAATCAAAGAATTTTATAAAAGTGAAAGTTCTTTAATAGAGGCATTGTTGAAAACCAATCCCAATCTTTTAAAGGAAGAAGATAAGAAAGAATATGAAGAAGAGAAAGAGAAGAAGAGACTAAGAAATACTCATATCAACAGATTCATCATGAACAAGTGGGGATTAGAAGTTGATTGGACCATAGGAGCGCCAAGAACGTGTCAATGGTTGAAGCTGCTAATTGGAACTATCTCATTGAATTGCAACGGATCAATGAACCAACAAGGAGCAGGCTATGGAGGAGGTCTATTTCTTATGCACTTTGGTGAACCTTTGATAGCATATACGGGATCATGCAACTCGGGGTACATACTATGGGTGGAGTTACTCATGTTTGAGGGGGCTACTGATTGGAAAGGAGAGGATTTGATAACATCCATGTCACTTTAGATTCCCAGGTGGCTATTGATATTGTTAACAGGAAAGCTAACACCCTATGGAGGGTATTTGCCACAACGCGTCAGATTTATGCAATACTATTTACTTTTTAGGTAGATATTCATCATGCATGGAGGGAGGCTAATCAAGTTGTTGACATCCTTGGCTTAATGAATTTAGAAAATGATGAGAAACTCTTGCATGCGTAAGAATTTCCTACAAGTTTGTTAGAGACTATATCTTGTGATGTAAATCAATGTATATACACACACATAAAACTTTTTCTAATTAATATTAATATTTTACTTATCATTAAAACAAAAAAGGAGAAGAAGAAAATAAGAGAGATACTTGGAAGGGTGAGGAAAATCATGTGTGCGCCTAGGATGTTATAACCCGGTGGAGAGAGGAGAGGGGAGCCATGGGAGTGGCGTCATCCTACAGGGAAAAAGAAGGGCCATGGCTACTTAGGAGATCACCCAATATCACATAGAATTTTTATTCAATATTCACTCTATTTTATTGCATAGGGGATGCTTTTAAATAGGCTTACATCCTAAAATATTTAGTACTTTCTAAAAAAAGATAAAAAAAAGGGCGGCCCAGTGCACGAGGCTCCCGCTAACGCGGGGTCTGGGGAGGGCAAGATGTACGCAGCCTTACC
>JAOXJP010278449.1:0-34055 GCA_025762735.1 Platanus orientalis | reverse complement strand
GAAATTGAATATAGATCAAGAAAATAATGCAAAAGATTCAAGAATTGAGAAAACTTCAAGAAACCCTAGATCTTAGGGTTGGAAATTGGGGATTCTTGTATGGTTATGTGTGTTGGGTTATAGGAAGGCTAAACCTAAAAGGAATTAGGTTTTTATGGAAAAATGATGGAATAATAGAAAAAGAAGGTTTGCTGAAAAATTTTCTATAATACAAAAAAAAAAAAAAACAAATGGTTTAAAGAAGATGAATAACAAGAAGAAAAGAATGAAAGAGGTGAGGGATGATGTATAGGAGCAAAGTAGATTGTAGAATAATGTAAGAAAAAAATATTAAAAAAATAAATAAAGAATTTTCTACAGAATATTTAAATAATGATTCAAGAATAAAGTAAACATAAGAGAGAAAAGAGGAAAAGAAGGAAGAACAAGAAGAAGATGAAGAACTCACTTAACCGTGAGAGATGTAGAGATGTAGTCAAACCTTGGGCTTCAAAAACCAACTTTAATTCATAAAGTTTCTTCAACTAACTGTACATGAGATCTTTGTAACCTATTTATAATAAAAAAATTCGGAATTGGACTAAATTGGACCAAAATACCCCTTCTTATGTATAGTCAAGCCAGAAAAAACCCAGAAAAATTCAAAAAAAAAAAATCCTAAAAAATCATAAAAACAATCCTAAATTATTCTAAATTAATTTTAACCCCTCCCCATGGCTCATATGACCTTATTACATCAATCCCATTACTAAAATCTTCCTAAAATAGAAAGAAAACAACTAAAATGATTCCTAAAATAGAAAAATAAATAAAAAATCTTGTAAACAACACTATATCATCTTCTTACATCATTTGTTCTTGATCTTGGGCTTCCACAAAGGTTGGAACTTCTCAAGTCATGTTAATGCCACCATATCATAATCTCTCACTCAAGATTAACTATTTTAAACTTAAGTTACAACTTTGACAAGAGTTGTTTTAATTCTCTAACAAAATTAAAAGAGGATTAAGCCAAGCCATTTATGCAAGGTAAAAAATCTTTTTACTTGATATGAGAATTAGAGTTACACTTCTAAAATAACAAACTTTGGATTCCCAATTGGTGTTAAACATTCTTAGGTAAAAAATATCAACAATATAACTAAAGACTATAATGGATTAAAGTAGGTAACCGCAAATGCCGGAGAAAATGGGTGCCTAACACCTTCCTGAAATCGTAATCGAACTATTTATCTAAGAATCTCATAAGTCAACCAAATTAACGGAGTCAAATACTTTTACACCATTTTTCAAAACTCAAAAACCATATTTGTTTTCAAAACCGATGTCCATCCACATAATTAAAAATGGTGATGGTGACTTCAATTCATTTTGGGATTTTCCTACGATAGGAAATTCTCTTTTCAAAAGGATTTTCCCGTTGTGTGAACATCGAGGTACATAGGTGGTTTCTTCTTTTTTATTTATTTTTATAATTCTCTTGAGGCCAATGCTTCATGCTGCAGCAAGGTCAATTTGTAATTTTGCTGCTGGGCTTCTTTTTTTTTCTTTAGCCCAGTGATACCTCTTTCTGCATGTTATTATTGTTCAACAATTGAGCTTGATTTCTGCTCCCCTATGCCTGAAGGATCATCTGAGAGGTTTTTGTTATTTTTTAGGGACTGTTTGGTTTGGGAGGGGATACATATATATATATATCGGAAAAAAGAAAGAAAACATGCCAACTTATCAATTAGGGAGCCTTGAAAGATTATTTTTTGGATATTTGAAACTCTACATAGGTCTTTCATCATTTAGTATACCATAGAATATATTTTGGGCATGGGAAATGTTAAAATCCACATCCATTACTATCTCTACAGCTTGCATTGGATTTTCTACCCATGTATGGGCTATCACCTTATAGGATCCCTTTTTTATTTCCCTTTTTTGATTGGAAAGTGGGTTAGCAATTAGAAGGTTAATGAGTGGAATATGAGTTTTGAACCAGGTCAACACTCACAGACCTACCTACATAGAAAGCTGGCATCTTTGTAAAATGTTTGGCATCAACAATTGTATGCCATTTCTTTATGAGATCAGTACTCAACCATGAAATCTTTCCTGAAAAAGGCAGGATCTTACCATTTATTGTTGTGCATCAATGTTGAGACAGTTATATGAAATTATAGAATCTTCGTATGAAATCACACAACTTTAGTGAATAGTTTATGATGCTAGAGAGCAAGTCCATTTGTTATCCTATAAGAATATTAAGAGTGTCTTCTGAATTTCTGCATTTATATCAATCAAGTATGCCACATTAGTATTGCATCACTTATTCATGTGTGATTGATGAGTAATCTTACTGCAAATATACATCCTAGCCATTGATATAGCTGTGCTCTTTTTGGTTTAACAAGGTCCTACACTACAAGCTACACAATGATGCTTGGAGGCAACATCTCGGTTATTTGAAAAAGGAATTCGGATTACCAACAGAATGTTTAATAAGAACCAAGTAAAGAGCTATAAATTAGCAGGAAACTACCCTAAAGAAATTGCAGTTGCTGAGTTCAGGAGGCAGGAAAAATCAGACGTTCCTTATTGCTTCCATGTTTTTCTGAGACCGACTACACAAACATGCAGTTACAAGAGAGAGCAGCATCCAGTTAGTTGATGTCCTCAACCTTTAATTTAGAGCAAGTATTTTCTACTGTAGCAATCATGTTATTCATTTGTAAATGTCAATGAATATATAAATCTCTGGCCAATTTTTCCCTACCAATTAACGGCAGAGAAACCACGAATCTTCTAATCATTTAAGTCCAAGAGATGCATGCTTTATCTTGGGAGGTGTAATGAATTGGAAAACATCCATTTTTTATTTATTGTAAGTGCCTATTTCCATTTCATCATCTAAATTCACATAATTTGGGTGTGGATGGAAGAGCACATAGAAATGGCATCATCTTCTGCATTTTTTAATCCATTTTGAAGCAATTTTAGTATGAAAGTTGAGGTTCACTGTCGTTGGTGGACCCTTCTAATGCTTGTTGTATGAAACTTTTTCCCAGCTGTTATCGTTTTTGTCTTCTGTCATCCAAGTTTTAGACGCAGGTAGAAAGCTAAAGGATCTGTTTGGAATGCACTACAAAGGAAAGCTGGTTCAATTTTAATATTGAGCCAACTGGATTCTGGGTGACCATGCATGCACATGGCACCTGTTTTTCATTATGTGATCTGCTCCTCCACATTTTTGCCTAGCAAAGGTATTTACTTCTTTACTGATGATTTTTTTTTCTTCCATTACTTACTGGGAAATTCAATCATGCACTTTTTTAAAAAGGCCCAAGTCCTATCAGATTTGATATTTTCTTGAAGTACTGAGCCCAGGATATGATCCATTATTCGAACACTTAAGAGAAATCAGTTGGTTGGTCATGTATGCAATTTGGGATGGGCTCCTGGGTACCAATATGCTTGTTTAAATTGGGATGATGTTCCCCAAAAGTAACATGCTTTCTTTGCTAGACGAACTCAGATATGAAGTGTAAATAAAAACAAACAAAACTTATGCCAAGGAAGAAAATAGAGCCACTTCATCCAGGGAACTCTCTACCCAGACTTTGAGAATGAGAACTGAGAAATAAATAGCTCTATGATTGTAGAATTGACTGTTTTCCTTCTAAGTCTTCAATCACAGGTACTGATCCAAACAAGGTACTCCATGCTGTCTTTCAATGCCAATGCCGTGTCATCACTACGATGTCATTACACAAAAGTAGTCTAGAAAAATTGCTACAAAGCTATTTGATGCTTATCTTAAACTCAGGGGCCTTGAAATTCAGAGATAAGTTTTATATAAAATTTATTCGGTGAGGAAGATGCCTAGGGAAAGTCAGATTTCTAAATAAGTCTGTGTGTGTTCTGGGCTTGCTTGGGACTTATGTCTCTGTAAGGCTTTAAGAGGCAGAAATTGAGGAAGTTGCCTCACTCATTGATCTTCTCCAAGAGATCTTTCTCTGTTAGGATTAGGGTCAAAGAATTTGGCTTCCAGAGTCCAGTCGTGTCTTTCCACAAAATCCTTGTTCTCAGTCCTTTTCTTCTCCTGCATCAACAGTATTTCATTCCCTTATAACTATTTGGATAGCTCTTGTGCCTGCTAAATTCATGATGCAGGACAGCCACGGGGGTTCTGTAAACCTGCGGGTGATGGGCTCACAATGTAATAGATGAGAGGATACACCATTTTCAGCTGGAAGCCAATACTGGAAACAGTAAAACAGCAGCTATTCCTAATTATAACTCACAATAATCAGTCAAATTCACTAAAAATTGGCACAGTAGTCCCTTGGATGGTGAATATCCTCTCGAATTTATAGAATAAAATGAGAAGCTTGATTAGGTCAACTCAGAGAATCGAGGTGCTGGTTTCAGAATATCCACCACAGCAGAATGTGACTAGAATAGACAAAAAATAAAGACTTTCCTCAAACAGTTGTGGAGACTCAATGTAGGTATGTTACTTTGGTGATGGTAACACCGCCAAGATCTTAGGGGTTGGGATTATAGTTGCCCCATGTATTCCACAACTCACCGAAGCCTTATATGTGCAAGGACTAAAGCACAACTTGGTGAGTATTAATCAAATTTGTGATAAGGGATTCCTTATACAATTTGGCAAAGATGGGTGTGCCATCAGGAAACCTCATAATGGAAAAATATTTGTCAAAGGTGTAAGGACTAGTGACAATTGTTAGATCCTCACCCTCAAGTGATGGATACATGTCTCATATTCCAACAAGATGAGATCAACCTATGACATCAACGGTTAGAACATCTCAACTTTAGAGACCTTGCCAAACTTAGTAATAAGGGGATAGTCAAGGACCTTCCCAAGCTAAGTAAGTTTGACAACCTATTGTGTAAAGGTTGTCAAATGGGCAAACAAACTAGAGTGTCTCACAAAAAGACTACTATAATAGGGACCTCTAGACCCATAGAACTTCTCAATATGAACCTAGTCGGTCCTACTTGAAAGGAGGGCATAGGTGGGAGAAAGTACTTCATGATAGTGGTTGACGATTTTTTTAGGTTTACATGGGTAGCATTCCTAAGAGAGAAATCCCAAGCTTTCAATGAATTTTTGAACATTTGTAAGAGAATTCAAGTTGAAAAGGAGTTGACCATCAAATGCATTCGTAGCGATCAAGAAAGCGAATTTGAGAACTATAAATTCTCAAATTGGTGTGAAGAGTTAGGAGTGAAACATGAGTTTTCAGCTCCTAAAACTCCTCAACAAAATGGATTAGCTGAAATGAAGAATGACTCTTCTCAACATGGCTATGTCAATGCTCACTTGCCAAAAGATTTTGGGTTGAAGCAATTAGCACTACGTGCTATGTCTCAAATCGGGTCTATCTTAGACCGGGAACGTCCAAAACCGCTTATAAATGATGGAGTGAGAAAAATCCAACTGTTAAATACTTTAAAGTATTTGGAAGCACTTGTTACATCCTTCAGGATAGAGAGCATCTTGAAAAATTTGATGAAAAGAGTGATGAAGCCACATTCTTAGGATACTTTACTTCTAGTAGGATCTACCGTGTTTACAATCTAAGGATTCACACTATGGAATAGTCAATTAATGTAGTAGTAGATGATCATGAGACAACTCAAGTGCAAGGAGATTTACCTATTGTGTTGTCTGATCATAAGAATGAGAGTTCATCCCATTTGAAAATTGAGAAATCCTAAAAGGACCAAGAAGAGCACTCTTCTCAAACTAGTTCCAAAGATGATGTTGAAGAAATTCAACCTCAACCCAAGAATAAGAGGCTCACTAAAGGCTTATTAAGAGATAACATTATTGGTGATTCCAACACCAGAGTTAAGACTATAAGACAAATTGAAAACATCATTAATCATTTCTGCTTTACATCCAAAATGGAGTCAAAATGTGTCAAAAAGGCTCTAAATGATCTGGACTAGATCATGGCTATGCAAGATGAACTAAATCCATTTCAAAGGAATGATGTATGATTCTTTATGGAAAGGCCAACTAACAAGAATGTCATTGGTACTAAATGGATCTTAAAAATAAACATGATGAGCACGGTATTGTGACAAGGAATAAGGCTAGACTTGTTGCAAAGGGGTATGCCCAAATGGAGGGCATTGACTTTGAGGAGACATTTGTCCTGTTGCACGTTTGGAGTCCATTAAGATTCTTTTGTCCATTGTATGCTACCTAAAATTCAAATTGTATTAAATAGATGTAAAAAAGTGCATTCCTGAATGAGATTCTCTAAGAATAAGTGTATGTAGAACAACCAAAGGGTTTTGTTGACCCTCACTTACCCAACTACGTATATAGGCTGAAGAAGGCTCTCTATGGGCTCAAACAAGCTCTACGAGCTTAGTATAAGAGACTCACCGGATTCCTTCTTGATCACCATTTTGATCGTAGAAGTGTTGATAAGACACTTTTCGTCAAAAAACAAAATAGTTACATACTTATTGCTCAAATATATGTAGATGACATCATTTTTTAGTCCACCAATGAAGAGATGTCTCATGATTTTTTCCAAGCAATGAATTCAAAATTTGAGATGAGCATGGAATGATAGCTAAGGTTCTTCTTAGGTTTTCAAATAAAGCAAACCAATGAAGGCGTCTTTCTGAGTCAAACCAAGTTTGCAAGAGACCTTATTACCAAGTTTGGATTGTGAGAATCCAAACCAGCCAACATCCTTATTAGCACAAATGACAATATCACTAAAGACCTTGATGGAGCTGAGGTCAACTCCACCTACTATAGGAGCATCATTAGGAGTTTGCTCTACTTGATTGCGAGCGGACTAAATATTTCTTTTAGTGTTGATGCATTTGCTAGATATCAAGCTGCCGCCAAAGAGTTACTTCTTAAGACATCTAAGAGAATTATCCGCTATGTCCATGGGACAATAGAATTTGGGTTATGGTACCCATTTGACACCACATCTAAGATCGTGGGATACTCAGATGCAAACTGGGTTGGTGATGTGGAGGATCGCAAGAGCACGAGTAAAGGTTGCTTCTACATAGGCACAGTCTTGTTTCTTGGCATAGCAAGAAACAAAACTCCATCTCATTGTCAACTGTCGAGGCTGAGTACATTGCAGTTGACAGTGGATGCACCCAACTCTTGTGGATGAAGCAAATGCTAAAAGATTACGAGTTAGAGTAAGGCACCATGAGTCTATTTGTAGACAGCAAGAGTGTCATTGACATCTCCAAGAATCTTGTCCAACATTCAAGGACAAAGCACATTGACATTAGACACCATTTTATCTGCCAATTGGTAGAAGAGAAAGTTATGTCCTAAGATTATGTCAAGACCGAAGATCAACTTATTGATATCTTAACCAAACCTCTTGATTCCAAGCGGTTTGAGTATATTCGAAGTGTCATTGGCCTATGCACCATTTAGGGAACCCTCTTGGATTTTCCAAGAAAAAAGTGTATAAAGTCCTTTGGAATCCAATCAATATGTCTTGGACGCAAATGAGAGGTGTCAAAGGTTTAGGGGAAGTTGGCGTTCATTAACACCCATGGTGTGTGGAGTTACACCCCAAAAGCAGGCCAAAATGCTCTGACCCAGGCTTCGTGATTGATCACAAGATTCGTGATCGATCACAAATCTTGTGATCGATTAGGAGGGAAAAATTGGGACAAAGATTGCATACGTTTAAAACCTCTCGCCCAACTAGTTTTTTCTCCATTTCTCACATTCGACAGTGACCATTGGGCTCCCAAGAGACTCATTTTGCATCTTTTTGCTCTTCTCTCCTCCAATCCTTCTCAAATCCTTGCTTTTTGTGTCTTCATGGCTCCTAGAATGAAGAAGACCACAAGCAAGTCTTCCAAATTGCAAGGGGAGTCGTCCCAACCTCCTCGGAACCCTAGGAAGCGTCTCATGATATCTTCTTCACCCCGGAAATGCAAAAAGAACATAGATGGGGTCTCATACTCTTCATGCCGGGATGTTACGAATTTGAAGCAGTACGAAAAGATTTTCTCCAAGAGGTCTCTCATCTACAAGAGATACATTGAAGCTGACACACTCCACACAGCTTGAACCTTGGGGAATATCGAAGCCCGTCAATGGCTTCCAATTTTTTCTGTGAAGGGACCCATCCAAGAAGAGGTGGTTTGGATCTTCTATGCCAACTTCTTCAACATTAACAACGACAATCACTCCTTCAAGACCATAGTGAATGGTGTTCCTATATCCATGAGCCCCGACATTGTGGCTAACCATCTTGGTGTCCCTCGTGTCACCAATGCACTCATTGCCTTCCCGATTCACAAGCTCACCTTAGAGCAAAGGGGGGATTCAGTCTAACAGTTATGTGGTCGATTCGTTCCATGGGCCAAGAATCTCAAGCACTAAGACTGTAGACCCGTCATCAAAATGCTTCACAGGATCTTCATCTACAACATTCTGCCCACTACACACCGGAGTGATCTCACCGATGATATCACTTACCTCATCGACGCCATCCTCAAGTCATAGAGGATTGATATTGCCTCGATCATCTGTTACATGATAACTAAAGCACATGAGGCGAAGCATTTTACTAACAGTCTTCCTTATCCCATACTCGTCACTTGCTTGATGACAACGGCGAAGGTTCCATTTAAAGTAGTTGTAAAAGGTAGGAAGACAAGGCCGATAATTGGACATGGGACCCTCAAGCGCATGGGTCTCATCAAGAAGGATGAGGGAGCATCTTCTTCTAGCGCCACTCTTCAGCTTGGCCCCTCTTGTGTTGGTCTGCCATCGTCAAGTCCACCATGATGGGACTTCTACACACTTTGGTGCACAAGGTCTCCAAGGTGTTGAAAAGCCATAAGACTATTGCTATAAATCAGAAGCTACTGGCGGATGGCCACAATGCATATCATATTGAGTATCCATTGCAGCTAGAGTCGATCAGTTGTACTAAGAGTGATGAGGATCCTAAGCCTAAGGATCACTTCGATGTTCCAGGCTATCAGTTCCAGGAGGACCCTCACTCAGACGACGAGAATGATGTTGAGGTTGGTGGTATTGAGGGGGCTGAGATTCAAGAGGACAAGGAAGAAAATAATGATGATAAGAATGATGATGATGATGTGGAGGAGGAGGAGGAGGAGGAGGATGTCAGACATGTTCGGAATGATGATGATGATGATGAAGATGAGGAGGAGGATGTCAGACATGTTCGAAATGATGAGGAGGATTCCAATGACCCTGAGTATCGGGGAAATTGATTTTGGGTGTTTACCCATTCTTGCCTAAGGGGCATACTAGGTTTTTATCAGTCTGTAAAGTTTTTTTTGAAAGTTGTCAGTTTTTGCCTATGATGGCAAGTTCTTGTGCAATTATATTCATGCCCGTAGTGGCATTATACTTATGTTGGTTGATAGTCCTGCCCCACAGGGGTTTGTAGTTGTTTGAGGCTAGGTGTGTATTGTTGTTTGACATACTAGCTAGGGGAGTCCCCTAGTATTCTCTGTAGCCTCAAGGGCATGAACTTGGAAACTTGTAATCTTTTGATCATTAATGAATATTATTGTTCTTGTTCAATTTCTCTCTTTCTTTTATGGCTTATCTGTTTCATGCATTATCTCTTGTCAATTCTTGCCAAAAAGGGGGAGAAATAGTTTTAAATCCACGTGATTAAGTGGTTGAGTGTTGAGTAAATGAGGGGGAACTACAACTCACATAGGGGGAGTAGCACTAAATTAAGGGGAGCAACTACTAACCAAAATCTAATTTTAATAACATTTTTAAAATTAAGACACCTCTTGTACCTCATGTAATTTCTATTTATTATGCTTATATCTTGTTCCATTGGCATGAGGAAGGTGTTTGTTGTTGTGGTTGTAATTGCAGGATTTATGACTCAAAGCACAAGGCATGAAGACAAGCAAGATTGAGTCTATGTTACCTTGAGTCCATGTAAATTAGGTCTTTGGAAATTAATGTAATAATGTCTTAATCAGTGTATTTGGGTTTTTCCATAGAATTGACAAGGGGGAAATTGTTAATGTATGTCAATCCCATAGACAAACCAAGTAATGGTCTAGGTCTTATAAGTGTCCTATGCTCTCACAATTTCAAGACATGAAAACAAGGTGGACCAAAGACTTGAAGAAGAGACCTAAAACTACCTCAGATTTGCCCACATCAATCAAGGTAAAAGTATGTATTGCATAACATTCTAAGACCTTAAAAAGAACATAAACATGATGGAAAATCCCTCAATAATCCTAAGGAAAGAAGGTCCAAAGACCAGCCCCAAAAGTGTCAAAGCGATGGCCTCAGTAGATCTTAGGTTGTGATCGATCAAGGATCTCGTGATCACTCACGGATCTTGTGATCGATCAGACCCATATCTTGGTACAATCTGAGATAGTTGAGAGCCATGCCCCAACTCCCAAGAAGGATCATAGAATTTCGTGATTGATCACAAGATGGCCGAGCCTAATAGAACAATCAGTGATTGATCAGGAGATCCATGATTGATCACGAGGGTTTTTTTTATTCCACCCATACAATTTTTTCGAAATTTGAACCCTGTTTTATGAAAATCAAGGGTTAAAAAGCCTTGTCCATTCTGAAGATTAAAATTTAATGATTGTGGGGGCTCCACCTCCTTATAAAAAGAAAGTTGCCTCTTTAGGGAAACAAGAACCAAATATGCAAGAGGGTGTTAGAAAGCTCACTAAATTGAGAGATTCATTCCTTAAGAAAACCTTTATTCTCTCACTGTTATTGAGCTTGAATAGCTAATATTCACTTCAAGAATCTCCCTCTTATTCTCTTCTATTCAAGTACAAGTTATTTCTATTAAAGAGAACTTGTGGTAAGCTCTCCTTGAGAGGGAACTCACACTTAGCTGAACTCAAGGAGCACTAGAGCCAAGAGCTTAAGGTTTGTCAGTAGCTAAGACAAACTAGCTCAATAAGGAGCACTCCACTATGAGAAACTAGCAACATCAACCAACTTATAGTAATATTTGCTTTCTTTTGCATTCATTTACATTATAAATTTGCTTTGTTTCCGTCGGAGACACCGAAAGCTCGACTACCTCCGTCAACGACATCGGAAGTAGTTCACACTCACCGAAAACACCGAGTGTTGTTGTGTAGCGTATTTTTTAAGCAAGTAGTTAGGTTTTGTATGTTTTGACATAGGTTGTAATAGTACCTAAATAAAATAGACCTAAACTCGATGGTGAGCTTTAGAAGAGTGGACGTAGGCTATTGTGCCGAACCACTATAAATTTCTTATTGTGGATTGAGTGTGTGATTGTTTGTCTCTTTACTTTTTCGCATTTTACTACTCTTGCTCTTTACGTGTTTGACAATATTCTCAAGTAGACACTTTGTAGCACACACACACTTGGACTAATTTTAAGAAGATTAAAATCTATCTAAAATCAATCCCAACAAACTCAAAAAGAGGTAAACAAAAATTAGTAATCTTATTCACCCCCTCTAGGATTAACTTTATAGGAATTTTAAGTAGAGTTATGCACAATTAAACAAAGATAATCCATGTTATAACAATTCTGGAAAATTCTTAGTTGATCTTGATGGGATTTAAAATCAAGGTTAGAGATATCAAAATGAGCCAAAATTTTAGAGGTGAATAGATTTTTGTATAACCTTGGATCGGGCATGATCAGCGGATCGGATCTGGATCGGATGGATCAACATGTGGATGAGCAAGCTAGACCGGATGGATCGGCCTTGGACCGTAGTGATCCGAATCAAAATCAGCCGATCCAAACCAGATTGTCATTTTTTGCCTTTTAATCTTGGACCAGCCAATCCTTTCAAGGATCATTCGATCCAAACATGGATCAGATCGAAATCAGCCATGTCCAATCTCGGTATTTTGATCCATGACATGGATCGGATCGAAATCGGCCATATCCAATCTTGGTATTTTGATCCATGATGTATAAGGAACAAACCTTTAAATTTTCAAATTAAGCATGGAGATAAAGGTATATAAAAATAAAAATAAAAAACTTAGGTATGTCTTCACTACTTCAATAGAACAACAAATAAAAGGACTAAACAAAGGAGGAAGACAATTCAGAATGTATTAAAATTCGATGGGAAATGATATAAGGAAGGAAACAATAAACTCAGAAAATATGATGTGATTTGGACAAGTATTAATGGTCTAAATTTGCATAACTCAGGTTACTGTCCACAAATCAAAGCATCAATCAGAGTTTATCAGAAAGTAGAGCCCCATGATGGAATAGGGCTTATCAATCAATGTCTACTCATAACCAATAGCAGACCTAACAATAATAAAAGAAACAATCACGGATTTCCAGCCTTAATTGACTACAAAATCCTATAACTTGAAGACTTCTCTATAGTCATGGATTAGCATTGTAGGTTGATGTTGTAGCCTCTTATTTCCTTGTAATAGCAAAGAAACGAATAGAAGAAGAAGAAGAAGAGGAAGCAGAAGAAAGGAGAGAGATGAAGTTGGTAACAGTTCCATACATTTTACCACTTCTCACAGTTAAAAGAGAAGGCCCAACTTCCAAACAACAACAACAAAACTCTTCATTCTATTCAAACATATGGGGTGGGGTGTTTAAAATTTGGTAACCATAATTCTCTAAACACAATTATAAACTACTAACTCTTAAAACTTCTATTAAAACAAGAGTCATTAACACTGGAAACTAAATAAACCTATTACTAAGACTTTATAAAACATATCAAATAAAACTTACTAAAAACTCTATTCATATCACATATTGATATCCCTTTAGTAATTTAGTCATAAAATTTCCAAATCACATTGGATTTACGAAATCTTGGTCTTATTTGAAAGGTAATTGAATAACCTTTCTAATGATACCAAAGTCAAGCCAAAAGGGCAAGCTTTCGACCTTGAAAGATTTGGGCTAAAAGCAAGTTATAAGATTTCATCTCCAGGTAAATTAAAAACCTAATAACCTAAAACATAACTAAGTGGACCCCACATGATAATCCATGGTCATCTAATTTTTTCTTATTTCTCATTGATGCTTCTAACTTGATTAGATGGGTTTAGAAGAATTAAAACAAGAAATGATAAGAAAAAAACCCAAAAGGAAAATTTTGTAATTTTTGGGTAGAATATGAAATTACTAAAATACCCATGAGCGTGCATCAAAAAATTTTGAAATATGATAGGGTGATTTGGACATATATGAGGAGTATGTACATCAAATTTCAAGTTATTCCAAGATTGTATGTATACCACATGGTGCAGCATACTTAGTTCATCTTGGAAGCACAAAGATATACAAAGACCTGAAAGAGTACTATTGGTAGAACAACATGAAAAGGGAGATTGTGAAATTTGTATCCAAATGTTTTTTACTTTTCAATTGGTGAAAGTTGAACGTCAGAAACTAACAGGTTTGTTGCAACCCTTGGAGATTTCAGAATGGAAGTGGAAACATATTTTTATAGACTTTGTTAATAGATTACTCAAAACAATGAAGGGGTTTCATTTTATCCAGGTTATCATGGACCGATTAACCAAGTCCACCCATTTTGTACCTATTCAGGTAAATTACTCGCTTAACAAGGTGGCCAAGTTGTACACCAATGAGATCGTAAAACTTCATGGTATTCCAGTTGGAATAGTTTCAGACCAAAATCTACGATTTACTTCTAGATTTTAGAAAACTTGCAACAAGTTATGAGAACGAAGTTGAATTTTAGTATGGCTTTTCATCCCGAATCATATAGACAGTCAAAAAGAATGATGCATACTTTAGAAGACATGTTGAGAACGTGTGTTATTAACTTAAAAGGAAGTTGGGATGATCATGTATCATTGATTAAAGTTGCTTACAATAATAGTTACCAAGCAAACATACAGATGGCACCATTTGGAGCATTGTATAAAAGAAAGTACAAGACACCTATATGTTGGGAAGAGGTTGGAGAGAGAAAGTTACTTTGGCCTGAATTGGTTCAAGTGACAATCGAAAAGATTATATTGATTCGTGAGAGATTGCTTACAGCTCATAGTAGGCAGAAAAATTATGTAGATAAGAGAATGCGAGAATTAGAGTTCCAAGCTGGAGAACACGTATTTTTGAAGGTGTCACCATTAAAGGGTGTAATGAGGTTTGAAAAGAAAAGGAAGTTAAGTTTCAGGTTCATTAGACCATTTGAAATTCTAAAAAGGGTGGGTGAAGTTTCTTATGAACTAGCATTGCCATCAGATTTATCAAATGTCCATAACATGCTTCATGTATTTATGTTAAGTACATGAGAGATCCGTCACATGTGTTAGAATATGAACCATTCCAAATTAAGGAGGACTTATCTTATGATGAACAATTGGTGGAGATCTTAGATAAGAAGGAACAAGTGCTCTGTTCAAAGGTGATTCCGCATGTGAAAGTGCTATGGAGAAAGCATTTGAAAGAGGAAGTGACTTGGGAAGGGGATGACGATATGAAGGAAAAGTATCCCCACTTACTTCACAATCAAGATGCGTTAAATTTAAATGACTGAATTTTTTTTAGGAGGGGAATGTAACAACCCGCATATACTTGCATACACTTAGTATATTTTCAAAAAACATGTTTAGGTAAATTATGGGTTTGGTATGAGGAAATGTATTGTTGATAAAATTTATTTGGGTACAAACAATTTATTTATGTAGCTTAAGATGTAAAAAAAATGATAGATCCTAAGATAGATCATAAGATCAATCTTGAGATCGATCATGTAGCGGAAAGGGTTTCGTATAGTTTTGAAACTTGTGATTTTTACAAGATTTTTTTATGGTTTTTCGCTAAAGACCTCTTTAAACATGAAATTAAGGTTAAGACAACCTTCTAAACCTATAAAAATTCAATGATTAGAGAGAAAATAGAAGATTTGATGAAGTTTTTGGACGATTTGGGAGAAGAAAACCTAAGAAACTATTAAGGAACTCGAAAAGGGGCTTTGAAGACTCAATTTTCTTGTGAGTAGTAAGTAAACATATGTATTACACTTCGTTTTTAAATTCCTTTAGGTTCCTAGATTGCTTAAAATTCTGTTTTGTAAGCAAATATGTATATTACACATTATTGTTTATTCTCTTAGGTTCTTAGAATGTTGTTTTGTAAGTAAACATGTATATAATGCATCATTTTCAATTCTATTAGGTTTTTAGAACATTTTAATTCATGTTTTAAAGATATTGGTATATGTTATGCTTTGTTTTTTAATCTTTTAGGTTCTTAAGTTTATATGAAACCCTTTTTTCTGTAAATAAATAGGATGTAAAGCTTTGTTTTGAATTCCCCACATTCTTAGAAGTTGAAAGGAATGATGTTTTAAAATTATTCACTTGCTTCATGTTCGTTTTCGATTGCTTTGAGTTTTTGAATGTTCATTTTGAAATAAAAAGGTTTTTGAAGCTTAAAGATTTCTAAGAAAATTCGTAAAGTATTGTTTATGTTGGTTTCAGTCATATGTTTCAGTTTCTGTACTTAGATCTCAGCTCAGTATTTCAATTCAGTATTTCTGTTTGGTTTTATAATTCTGATTTCAATTCTGAATTGTTATATGTTCTGTTTTGGATTAAAAAACATTATTTTTAGCATGTAAATGTAAGAAAGTAAAATGTTTTGAAAAGCATGTTTGCTTCTATTTTGTAAAAATATTCATGCTCTAATTAACTTAAAAGATATATGCATGTGGTATAAATATGTCTACTTACAAGGCTATCACGCCTATAAAGTCGATATTGTTCTTTAAATGATGAGGAAGCAGAGCAGTTCAATGCTGAGGATGTATTAGAGATCAAGGCATTAGAGATCAAGGCACTTGAATTAGTTTAAATTATTTGTCCATGATTTAGAGATTTGAGACATCTTCATTCAGTTCAATATTAGTTCAGAATTTACTTTGAGACAGTTTTATTTTACTTAATAGGTTGTAATTCATTAAGTTGGATTTTAGTTATTTGAAGACTTTATTGTTTATTAGTTTTATTCAATTCAATGTCAAATTATGAATTTGTTTAGCATATCAAACTTATGTGAATGAAATGGTTTATGTTTAGATGTTTAATTCTGCTACGTTTGTATATGAATATAAAGACGAAAAATTTATACGGAAGCTTAAAGGATCAGGTTAAGAATGAGATGGACTAATGTCACGTGTCAAAATTCATAGCCCACTTGATATGAGTTTTGGGACGTGACACCCTTTATCTACGGTGTTTGTTTTGGTGGAAACACTACCGTTGTTAAATGTTTTTTAGATTTGGAAGTGAACCATACAACTTTTGGAGGTGTTTTCTCCTATTGAGGTCGAAGACCTCATGCTTTCGACCATGAATAATATCTCCTTATTATGCGAAACGTTCTTGATAGCTTATGGAAGATAATCGTGGTTGCCAAGTACCAAAGTAGAAACCTAGACCAATATAGTTATAGAAGTTATGGCATGAGTGTTAGGAATTTGGAAAGATTCTTGAAGTATTTGTAGATCTTTTCTGGTGTTTCTATTTCACTTTTGGAAGAGCGAATAGGGTGACATTTTCAGAGCATGTGGTATGGTGATGGTATTCTTTGTATATCATATCCTATTCTTTATGACATTGTAGTTAATAGAAGGGGCTTTGGTAAAAGGATGGCAGATTGCTGTCACTTTTTTTGTGTGGATGAATTACGAAAAGATTTATTGAGAAGAGAGAAAAATAATAGTACAATACGTGGGGACTAGGCCCCTAATTGTCACAGCCAGCATAACAATACCTCCCACCCCCAATTTGCAAGCTTATCAGCTAATACATTATGCTCCATCTAGATATGGACCAAATGAGCGTCCAATAACATAACCAGCTCCCTAATCTCTTGAATGAAATGACCATAACTTCAAGAACCATCACCTTTACCCAAACCCCACACAATTACAACCTTAGAATCCCTTTCAATACCAACATCCTGAATACCCAAACTCTTGATTTCTTGAAGATCCATTAGCAGCCCAAAAATCTCGGCCTTAATGGAGTCACACGGACCAATAGGACTGAACTCTTCTCTTGGCTGGGAGAGTTCTCTTTGATTATTAAGGCAGATAAATGGGTTTGAAATGGAAACCTGACATTAGTTCTTTTGGTTTACTCGTTCTTCTCTTTTTTGGTCGAATCTGAAGCTTCCTAATTCCTGGTTGGTTTTATTTGTAGATCACCCTCTTAACGTTGCATTTTCCCCTCTTTCTTATTGATGATAATGATAGATATGATTTTGACAGTTGATGGCTTGGTTAGGAAATTGTCTCCAGCCAATGTTTTTTATGTAACGTGGTTGATGGGATCATCGATCACTTCTTCATTATGATTCTTTTAAGGATTGGTTTATTTTCTTTCTTGTTTTTTATATTTTTTTGGTCATGTCTTGCTTATAAGATTTAATCATGGCTGGACCATTGATGCTTTCAATGTTTGGGAAGAGTTTTATAAGTCTTTAACTCCATTTGCTATTTGGTAGAGCTTATGGGTTTGAGAAATAGCTGTATTTTCAATTATAAAGATGGTTCTTTTGAGATGGCGGTTGACTTGACACCACTACAGTTCTAAGGGTTCATTAGATTTTCATTCTAAGAGAATTCAGAAGGATTATGGATTCTAGCGCCCCCCCTTCACACTTCCTTTTTCTAACAACTAGTGTGTTGAAGTTAATTTTGAGTCTTTTTTTTCCTTTGTTTTTGTAATGGTCCCAGGTTAGGTAGGGAAAAGGTTTTGAGTTTATAAGTTATCCCTCCCCTTACCATGTGCATATTGAGTCACACTCTCATGCGAGGCACAAGCATGAGTTTATGTTCAAGCACAAGCACGGGCGTAAGGACACTTAAGGTGCACTTTGCACTTTGCATGTATGCATTGTTACAAAGTCATTTAGGTATCGCGAAATTCCTTTTTTGCAATCCTAATGAGACCTCAAAGGATTGGGTGTGGTGTGATCATGGTTACTAGAGTGATGAACAAAAACGGGAAACAGTACGAAAGCTAGAAGCAAGAAATGAGGCTCAATAAATCCTTAGGGAGCGAGAAATGAAAATGATAATAAAGTAAATAATTGTAAGTTACAATCAATACATTCAACTACAATATAATAAAGTGAATTAACTTCAAGAATGTACTTAAAAAAAACTTAAAACTATAGTATGTAAGAAACAAAGGATTGTGACATAAATAAATATGCAAACCATTTGTTATTAGTATGGCTAGTCATACCTTAAATTTTATTATACAGAAGATTTTTTGTAAGTAACTTACATTTTAGAGTCTATAGAAGACTTTGTATAAAAACCATTGGATTTAAATATTCTTTATTTGAGTGGAATAAAATAATATTAAAAATAAATTCAATACTTAATCTTTTTTTTTTTTCAAAATCATTACTAAATCTCATAGATAATATTTTATTTAATGCTAACAACATAGGATTTATATTAAATAAAATTCAATATTGTTTTTTGAATTGCTTCCTAGTCGATTCTTAAGATGTTTTCACTCGTTTCTCCGAAGGCTTTCACCGTTTCCCTAAATAGTTTCTACTCGTTTTACTACATTTCACATGTTTCTCTAAAAAGTTCCACTCATTTCCCTAAATAGGTTCCACTCATTTTATTGTACTTTCCAAATGTAGGAAGTGTGTTCCCACCTTATACCAAGCTTCCCTGTAGCTATGGTTGTGGCTTTTGTGACTGGATCAGGCTATCAGCAAGATGATTAGTCTCTAAAAAGCCAAGACCTGTTAGTGAAATTTTGTAACCCATTCAGGTTCTGTGATTGGGTCGGATCAATGATTGACCCAATTCTGCGACATGTGAAGATGGGCTGACTCTGAGTGAATCCAAGAACTGCGACCATCCACGTTTTATGAACTGGGTCAATTCTGTGACTAGACAAGTTTTGAGAAGCAGGCCAATTCTGCAACTAACCAGGTTTGATTAGGTCAAGTCTAAGATCGGGTAGGAGCTCAGATGAACCAAGATCTGTGATTCGAGCCTTCGAAAGCCCACAGACACATGAGAACCAAGTTCTGCAAACTAAGGGTTGTCAAAAGACCAAATCTACAAATGGACTAGTTCTATGAATTGGACCTAGAAGCAAAATATCCTGCAACTAAAGCTTGCTAAGCAAGCTTGTCCCTAAAGCTTGTTTTTTGTCCATACACCTTGGATCCAAAGCCCACAACCACCTTGGGAATTGGGTTTACAGAATTTGGGTTCACCCAAAAATGGACACTTCAATGGGTTGTTAACCTACCGAACATGTGAGATGATAAATGGGACAAGGTCCCGTCATCATCATCTCTATAAAGTGGTCCAAGAGAGCCCATTTTTCTTACTTAGGAAAATCAGCAAATTCGGAAACCCAAGAGCAAAAGGATCCTGAAAGAACAAAGGAGAAAAAAGAAGAAACAAAGGAGAAGAGGACGGCAGCAATTAACAACCACCACTCTCCCTCTTTCTGTTTTCTTCTTTGATCAGTGCCTGACAAGTAACAACACTTGAACCCATACAAAGCACTATGATCGGCTGTTCCTCCCTCAAGGAAACAAGTTGGATCTTTGCATTTAAACTACCTTAATTGGTGGATTTTATTAAGGATAACAACTTGGATTTGTGGGTGCATAACCTTGTCTTCTTGACTTGATTCAAAGATGTGTTAATGAAGTTGTTGGAGGTGAGATCATGTGCCAAAATTTTGAAGAAATTTGAAAAAGTTTTGAACACCCAACCTATTAGGCAATAAGTTTTAAAGAGAGGTTTCATGTTTTGTGGGTAATGCAATCCCATTGAGAGACAAGGAGTTGAATGTGAGCTTGGTTGGATCCCAGAGGTAGCTTAGCACACTCCCTTGTACAACCAATTGAAAGGCCTCAACGATAACAACACTTCTTTGATTTGGATCACTCGGTTGACTAATTTTGATTTGTTTGAATACTTGATTTTGAAGACTAAGTGTACGATTGTTGGAATCACAACTCCAATGTGGTATGCCACAATGAGGATTGGGTCTGCTCCTATGAACTAACACTAACCTCTGCCCCCTGTCAAGGGGCGGGCACATCAGCACCAAAAAGTGATATATGCCCCCTCAATAAAGTGTAAATCACTTTTCGGTGCTAATGTGTCTGCCCCCTGATAGGGGGCAGAGGTTAGCGGTTTTTAGGGGAGCGGACACAAACCTCCCTCAGTTTTGCATAGCTTTTATTGCAATTTGCTGCTTACTTATCAGCTAGCTCATTCTTCATTGAGTCCTAGTATTCCCATAATTTTTCAATCTCTTTACTATCAAAAAAGAAAAGGGAAAAAAAAAAAAAGAGCAAACAAAAAAAACCAAGCCCAAGGTATTTTGATTGGGTATTGGGATCCCTGTAAACTCCACAATCATTCCTGCGCATAGATGTGTGTGGTTGGACATTATCACAGTTATATATTTGCATAATTTTAATAACGTGAAATGGATGCTGATTTTGAAGGCATAGAAATAATGCTTTCCATGTAATGGTTCCAATATATGGCCGCCTTGCTGTTGATAATATAGAAAAAGGAACAGTACCAAACAACATAAGTTTCATTCTCCTGGCAGCAGCATTCCACTGGTGATTATTAGGTGGTGTCTGCCACTCCCGTGGTGCCCTATGATGCAACAGCGGGCCCAATTGGCTTTATCCCAAATTTTAATATAATAAATGATGGAAGAACCCCTGAATCTCAATGTTACACAATTTGTTTTGGATTTTTTTTTTTTTTTTTAAATTGTTGTCGTAGTGGTAGAGCTGCAACGAGGGATTAGGAGTGGCACCCAGTAGGATTGGCTCAAAATATCTCTAGTGTTAGCTTCTCATATTGTGATTAAATATTTAGTTGAGTGTTTATGCTGTTCTGGGCTGGATGTCTTACATGAGTCTCTATAGGGAAGAGCTGCGGTATCATCCTCCCGCAGTAGAGGCCAGGCCAGGGGTCAATTCCACTCAGTTGATACAGAGTCTGTGGATGCCTGCTTCCTCGTCTTGTACAGGACAATTGTTGTGTGGGCCTCGGATTTGTATCTTCTACACCACCTTACAGTGTGCCACGGTGAGCAACAGACACAAAGGAGGGTGGGGCCCTGCAAAAAGTGTATGGGTTCCAGCCCTCTTTGTGTCTGTGGCTCACCATGGCACAGAGGATACGGCTCTGTGGGCCTCAGTGACCAGACCAAAAGAAAAGATCTGTGTAATGGGGTTTGGAGCTGATGTGGATTCTGGCTTCTAGAGGGTTTTCATAAATAATGGACTTTCTTTTGGGGCGATATCACCTGCGACGTCTCGTGTGGCAAGACACAGTTGGGTGGGACTCATTCACTTTGGGAGGTGATGGGACACCCCAAAAAGTGAATGGGTCTCACCCCACTGTGTATTGCCCAACAAGGTGTCGCACAAGGGGACGTCGCAGGTGATTTCATCCCCTTTCTGGATTGTCCAAGCTGATCAAACTAGAAAAAAGGCAGCTGGGATTTGGTACAAACCCTTTCTGAACAAACAAGGTCCAAATGGTGTCAGGGGTGGACACATCAGCTCCTTAAAAGTGATTTACACTTTTGGGGGCAATTTTCACATTTTGGTGCTGATGTGTCTGCCCCTATGCCGTTCGGACCATGTTCGTTAATGAACCTGCAGGGCTCATACCAAATCATGAGGGTGTCATTGCGCAAGTGTTATTCAGCTGAGGCATCAGTTGAAAAACACTTTGCCACGTTGCAATATAAAGCCCTCTTTTCAAGGTATTTTTTGAAACTAAGATGATGGTTGGTAATAAGAGGAATGTTACATCACATGATGTGGAGGGGCAAACCGGTCATCAGCCCACTTTAGAATGTCCACTATCTACAGAACTCGGTTACATCAATATGGCTTTAGCAAAAAGATTTAGGTCACTCAGAAAACCTTTTCCTTAAAGATGTTGCCTAGAATATCCTTTTCTCATTAGGTTAATTTCAGCACCCAGCAAAATGAAGCCTTCTTTTTTCTGGGTAGTTTTTAGTGAGAATTTTAAATAAATAAATGATGATATATCCAATAAATGTTTGCTTATATTTTTAAAAATCCTAGGCCTCAAACTCATTAGCATGAGCTTTTCTTAAATTCTTCCAAAAACTAGTTGCACCTATTGGTTGTTTTCTGTGTTGATTCACAAGTTGACTGGTCTCACCTACCAATTTATTTGACCTGGCAAGATTTCTAGCAATTCTGGTCATAGTTTTGAGAACGGAACCAAACGGGGCGGTCAAACAAATTAGACTTGAACCGGACATCTATCTAGTTTTGTATATCCTCAAAACTGGAGTACATCAAAATACATAACTAACTGGTTGGTTTAATTGGACCTAGCAAACCCTACGTTTCTTTCTCCACGGATAAATAATATGATGAGTCCAAATCATTCTAACCCCTTATAATCAGTTTTGTCCTCAAGGTTAGAAGTTCAGGTTGAGGAGGCAGCTTGGAAAATCTTCATTACTGTCAATTATCCCTAAATCAAAGGGTGCATCATTAGGTTCATCTTTGTTGGCGTAGTAAAAACAGTCATGAAATTCAACGTGATGGGATACAGGCCTAAACCACTCATGATATGTGTAATAAAGAATAAAATAGCAACAAAGAAATTAATAATCACACAAGATGAGGACTTTTACGTTGTTCGACAATGTGCCTACATCCATGAGAGATAATTAACTTTTTTCACTATGAAAATGCAAAATCCGTACCAAGAAGTGTGTTTTCTAGAACCCAAAATCCACACATTTCCCTTTGTACATCATCTCTCTTTCTCTCTTATTCTCAAAACCTTAAAGAAAACCCTACAACTTTCTTGTGGCTGCTCACCTCTCTCTACCTCTTTTTTTTTTCTTTATTTTAATTAAGGTTCACCCTAAACATCATCAACAACTCCTCTTAGAATATGGGCCTTTAACTCTAACTATATCCCCACCGTTGGATCTCTTAAGATCCAATGGTTGGGAATAAAGTCAAACTAAACAAATCTTTACCTTAGCTTACATTCTGAAACCACTCAGAGAAAATATACACTTGTCTTTCTTAATGAACTCTGCGTCATATATACCTGAAACGCACATCCATCTCAAACATGAATTATATCTTGTTTACTATCACCACAAACAACCATTGGCCTTAAAGAACTACCACTACACATACTATCGAATCAATCCAGTCTTAACACTATTCGACTCGATCATAACACAACCAATGCACATGTGTAGCTGCCTCAAATTGACTTGCCTAGTCAACTTTATAGAGGGACCTCAATTCTTCTTCTCTAACCGCATGAGTTGTTTCACCATCGTCTGTCACCTAGAAACCCGTAACACATGTCTCTGCCCCAACTGAGAAAGAGACCTTATACAAGCGCTTGTTATTTCGTGCACCCTCTTTCCAATTACCCGTCAAGGTCAAAGAAACACTGTTAATTACCATATTCCCTATCAGAGAATACACACCATCACACTTTTCTCTCTTCATCAAGACCAAACAGCCACATACAATTTTCATGGCTCCACCTACAGCTCAATACCTATAACCCATAGAATCCAACCAACCTAATGTTATCAGATTCTTTCACATCTTTAGGGTATATACCACACCACCCAAATTGCGAACCACTCCATCAAACATCTTGATCTTTACCGTTCCAAAACATGTGACATCACAAGTAGACTCGACACCCAAAGAAACAAAACCCATATTCTTCTCTTATAACGCGTATCAAAATATTTTTTTCCTAGAGTAAATATGAATATGACAACCTGAATCTAATATCCATTTATTATGAGAAAAAATGTTTATACTTTAGAGACTGTGAGACCATCTCCAATGTACTCTTCATGTTCATCTCCCAACACTGTATTAGGATTGTCACCTTTTTTTTCTGTCAGCACGTTTTAGACAATCTTTCTTCATGTGGCCACATTATTTGCAATGAAAACACTGCACATTGCCCTTTCCTCTGGACTAGGACCTATACCTACTATTTTTAGATCCACTAACACATCCTTCACCTTTTTTTTTTGCCAAAGAGTGAAACTACAATTTCCATTTAATTTATCCAAAGAGAACTAAACAAAGGAAGTCTTTGTTGCAATCGTAAATCAACCTAAAATTTTTAGAAAGCAACCCTTTAAATAAAAAATATTTTTACTCACCGATTTCTTCCTCTTCCTCCCAAACATGAACTAAAAGCTCTAATACCTATTGTTGACGCAACAGAAACAACCCTAAAATTCAACATAATGAAATACAGGCCTAAACAATTCACGGTCTATGTAATAAAGAATAAAATAACAACAAATAAATTAACAATCACACAATACAAAATTTTTTACACTGTTCGACAATGTGCCTACATCTACATGATAATCAACTTTCTTCACTAAGAAAATGCGGAATCTGTACAAAGAAATGTGTTTTCTAAAACCCACACATTTTCTCCTTATACACCCTCTCTCTCTCTCTCTCTCTCTCTCTCTCTCTCTCTCTCTCTCTCTCTCTCTCAAGCCATTACACTAGGGCAATGGCTTAGCCACATGGGGGTGGGAGGGGGCCTTGCCCCCCCCCAAAAAAACCTTTTGACATCACGTGGAGATGGGACCCACAGGTCCCTAGCTCCCCCCTTTTGGCTCCTTCAAGACTTTTTGTTTTCCCCCTCTTTTTGCCACCATCTCTCTCTCCCTTTGTTCCTTTTCTTTCTCAGCCATTCAATTTGAAACCAACCCTCAAACTTAGCCTCATCTCTCCAAGTGGCAAGAGCAATGCTAGAATAGGGCAGCTGGTAGGAGACTAGAGACAGGAGCACATCTTCTCTGGTAACAATGAGGCAACAACGCGACAACCTATCACAAGTTCACAACCAATCCCACACGGCCACGCCTAGACGGCTACCACTACATGTATGAAGAGTATTTTTGTTTTTTTCTTTTTAAGATTCTCTTATATAGTTATATTATATTTTTTATTTGAATATCACAACATATTTGTATATTACTATACATTGATTAGGATTTAGGGTTGTGGATTACCATCATATTTCATTTTTTGTTAAATAAAGATTTTAACTATGATTTAGGGTTATGGAATATCACATCATGTTTCTCTTCTCAGTCAAGACACAGCATATTTCACAAATCCATCTATTTAGCCGATCATGTTGATTGAGCCGACGAACCAAACCTAGAAATGAAAAGTTAAAATTTTGTCATAAACTCCCAAATATTTTAGCATACGTGGACATCTGCCTTTGGTTGCTCAAAAATACCAATTTTATAATTGGGTTTCTCTGGATACCCCATCTTTGAAATGGATTTATCTGAAAACTGACATCTAATTGGGTTTCTCTAGAGATATTGATTATGAGATGGGTTCAAGAATCCTTGCTTCTGAGCTTAAAAGTTCTAAGACCAATGGCCTAAGAGAGAGGGAACAAACTAGGGTTTTGAGACCGTGAGTGAGTGAGATTAGGATGGTATAATTGGGGATATATATATATATATATATTTCTTATAGGTATGGTAAATTGTTAGTGGCTAGTTTATTAGAAGGTGAACACAGTTTAGAATAGGCCGAAATTGGAAGCTTAAGTAACATTAAACAGAAACTGCCATCAAAGAACAACATGTGGCTAAGAGTGGACCCACTTTTATTTGTTGAAATTTCAATTTTCAATTGGATCTTAGGTGAACAGTTAAATTTTGTCATAAACTCCCAAATATTTCAGCATACCTAGACATCTGACTTTGGTTGCTCGAAAATACCAATTTTGTAATTAGGCTCCTTTGGATTCCCCATCTTTGAAGTGGGTTTATTTGAAAAAAACTAACGTCTAATTGGGTTTCTCTATAGAGACTGATTATGAGATGGGTTCATGAATCCTTGCTTTTGAGCTCAAAACTGGAGCTTGGGAAAACAGTGAAACTTAGGGTTTTCTACTGGAGCGAAAAAGCCATGGCAAGAGAGATGAAAAATCATATTTTGTACAATTGGTAGGTTTTTTGTGTGATTAGAAAGCATAAAAGGAGAAAACACCTCTGACCATGCGATAGTAAAGAGAGAAGTGAAGAAGTAATTGATCACACCTATCATCAGAGTGAGACCAATAAACAACAAAAATGATCGCCAAAGTCCAAGCAGTTGCCGGAAATCGGAAAAGAATGCGAAAGATGATGTGGGTTAGAGAAAGCGATCTAATATCAAAAGGATAAATGGAAAGACAATGGAGAGACAATGGAGTTCGATGTTGTGAACTTGTGAACGTCGATTGTTTTTGCCTCGATCTCATGTGATGATAATACATTCGTTGGTTTTTCAACACTACTTTTTATTGTGACAAAAATGTTGCCAAAACGTGGTTTTTTGAGTCATTTTAGGAATGCATTCTAATTTGTCAAGCACTATTTTTCATTTTTTAAAGATTTTTTGGAACTAAAAATGCATTTTTTGAATGGTTCCCAAATGGGGCCTAAATTTACTTCCATAGAATAAGCTGTTTTTTTATTTTTATTTTATTGGCAAATAAGAAGAAGCTGTTTACATTCCTCTCTTTTTGTCGTCCATTTAGATCTCCAAGAAACATTGCCTAGATTGTATACTGATCTCCCCATTCATAGTTTTAATGCCTTAAATTAGGGTAAATTGAACACCTCTATGTAAAATACACAATATATAAGCATCTCACTTAGATTCAAAGGTGCTCTGTCCCAAATTGAGGGTACACCTGTTTCTGCAATAGAAGGGAAAAATTAAATAGTAAGAGTTTAGTTTCACATCTGATACACGACAATAGCACTTAACACTATACCAGCTGCAAGAGGTTAACTTGCTTTACCCATTGGGTCTTATGGCTATGCTAGGGTGTCCTGACCAACCCGTAGCCTCCTACTCTCCACAAGCAATGAGTGTCAGGATTACGTCCTCAAATGTGGGATTATCCAGTCAACCAACGTGATGAAATAAGATGAACTTATTTAAAAGTAGGTCAATATCAAATTCATCTTTCAAAATCTCTACGTTTTGGATCAGAAAACTATCCTCGTCGTTTTTCAAGCTTCTTGGTTCACTCAATTTTCTTTCTGACTCAAGTATTCTCCTTCTAAGAATGTTGTAGATTGTCTAGCATGTCACTTTTTAATATGAAAGTAATTACGCATCCTGGTAAGGAGGTATTTACTGTTAAGGGATTTAGAAATTGAAAAAAAATGTTAATAATAAAAAGAAATATGCCTTTTTAAATTATATTGGAGATGATCATTGTTCACAACATAATAATGCTATGAGATCATGTGAGGGTTTATTGAAACAATCAAGGCATATTGATAAAGTAATTAATTTGCAAAGTTCTGAATAAATTTTAAAGAATCGACTACAAGTCAAAACTTCTATTGATGTTGTTCGATGACTTACATTTCAATAATGTGCTTTTAGAGGTCATGATGAGACATCTAATTCAAAAAATCGAGGTAATTTTTTAGAGATGGTTAAACTTTTGACATCATATAATGATAATGTTGTAAAGTTTGTTATAGAAAATGCTCCGAAAACTGCCAGGTATATTTCACATACAATTCAAAAGATGATTTTACATATTTTTGCAAGTAAAATGCAGAATAAGATTCGTGAAGATATTAGGGATTCCAAATTTTGCATTATTGTTGATGAGGCATGTTATGAGTCTAAGAGAGAACAAATGATTCTTGTTTTAAGATTTGTTGACAAAGATAGTTTTATACAACACTTCTTTGATCTTTCTTATGTTAAAGACATATCGACATTAACTCTTAAGAACGAAATATTTGTCATTCTTTCTCGTCATAGTCTTGATATTCAAAATATTTGTGAAAATGATGGTGCAATCAATATGTGTGGTAAATGGAAATGATTGCAAACATTATTTCTTAATGATTGTCCTTATGCATATTATGTGTATTGTTTTACTCACCAGTTACAATTAACATTAGTTGTTGTATCTAAAGAAGTAGTTTTTGTCCATAGATTCTTCTCAAATTTGAATTTCATTATCAATATAGTTGATGCTTCATGTAAACGACATAACGAACTATAAGCTGCTCAAATCACACAAATTGCACACATACTAGCTATTGATGAACTTTAAATTGGAAAATGAGCTAACCAAATTGGCACTTTGAAATGAGTCGGTTATTCCCATTGGAGGTCTCATTTTTATTTTATTTGCAATCTAATAAGAATGTTTGGGGCAACTTGTTTAGTGCTTGAAAATATTAAGAAAGAAAGATCAACATACTCCCAACGTAAGGATGCTAAAGCGGTTTATAAAATGAATACATCATTTGAATTTATATTCATTTTGCATGTAATGAAGGAAATAATAGGTATTACTGATTTTTTTTTTTTTTGTCAAGCTTTGCAGCAAAAATCTCAAGACATCTCGAATGCAATACATTTAGTTTTAATTACAAAAACACTTATCCAAAAACTGAGAGAAAATGGTTAAGATAATTTGCTTGAGAATATTATCTTGTTTTCTAAACAATTTGATATTGATATTCCAAATTTGAGTGTTTGTTATACTGAAGGTCATGGTCACCATCAACAAGATCACATTACAATAAAACATCATTATCATTTTAACATAGTTAATGTCACCATAGATTTTCAATTGTAAGAGTTCAATAACAAGTTGGGTGAACAAGTGATGGAACTATTGACACTTACTTGAACTTTGGATAATTGGA
Organism: Platanus orientalis; assembly: GCA_025762735.1. Lineage (NCBI taxonomy): Eukaryota > Viridiplantae > Streptophyta > Magnoliopsida > Proteales > Platanaceae > Platanus > Platanus orientalis. Next base: position 5,230 of record JAOXJP010278449.1, on the reverse strand, counting down.
TTCAAATGATGTTTATAGATCCTTCAAAATTGATGATATATGTTGTCTTGTGGAGAAGTATTATCTTCTTGATTTTATTGAGTAGGAGAAAATTAATTTGAAATTTCAACTAAAGCATCTTGAGCTTGATGTGTCTAGCTAATCATTCAAAATTACGAAATTTGACTTATATTACCAAATTATGTCAAAGATTAATAGAAATGAAAAAAAATCAAAGACATACCATCTTATTGATAGATTGATTCTTTTTGTTTTGATTCTTTCAGTGTCTACAACGACTAGTAAACGTGTATTTTCAGCTATGAAAATTGCTAAAATAAGACTTCACAACAAAATAGATGATGAATTTCTTACAGATAATTTGGTTGTGTATATTGAAAAAAAAATTGTTGAAAACTTTAGTTTAGATTTGATACTTGATGATTTTAGTTTTCTAAAAGAGCATAGATTACAATTTTAAATGGGAATGCTTAACTTTACTATTTTTGGTTTTCATACATATATACCAACCTCTTTTTAGTACATGATAATTGATTAAAGATAGATGAAAGATGCCCATTTTTTTTGTTAATCTTAGTATACAAATGTACCTACCTATTCTCTACATGATAATTGATTAGAGATAAGTGAAAAATGCTCAATTTTTTTTTCTTAATCTTGATATATATGATAGACACTTTTTGTTATACATTTATTGAGTTATAAAAATATTTTATTGTATCTTGAATTGTATTTAAAACTTTTTTTTATTATTATTATATATAACAGAATACATAATATATATAATAAAAAAAATTATAATCATCATTAATTTTAGTTTGACACCCACAGCATTAGAGTTTTTAGTGTCCTGCTGACGGCATAATGTAAAAGGTCTGAAAGCTCAGCCTAATCACGATTTGCTTGGATTTATCTTCATTCCATTTTGTTTTAGAAAAGAAACAAAAGCTATGCTGAGTAGATTGGAGTAGTGACTTCATTGTTTAAATTGTAACGCCATCATCCCCACTGCGATAGTTTCAAGAGAGTATTTTATTACCCTTAAAATATTTTAGGGTCAGCTTCCACCAGCTAATCAGAAAATTTAATAATTGTAAGTTTGAGAATTCTATGATGGAATCTTACCACAATTATCTGAGGCCGGATTTGAGAATACAACTTAGAGAGTGGCTAAAGTTGGAATGACATCAGAGCTGACACATCAGTGCAGAAAAAGTGAAATACACTTTTTGAAGATGCATTCACTTCTTGGCACTGATGTGTCGGCCCTGATGTCATTCCAACTTTAACCACTCTCTAAGTTGTGGGACCCAATCCGTTTACCAATTATCCAATTATCCTCGTGTTTTCTAATCGTACGTGCTTTTTCTTTCATGGCGGACAGTTGTCTTCGACTTGGAAAGTGTTGGATGAGGCAGATCGTTTGGAGCTTGGATGAAGCGGCGACCCTGAAGTGTTATAACATGTGGCGACCCTGAAGTGTCAGTCACGCCGTGGTAAAAGTGAAAAAAAAGAAACACTTTCATGTATTTTTTCATAAAAGATTAGGTACGGAAATCACTTTTTCCTAATGTATTAGAATGGCATCATGGGTGGACACATAAGCACTGAAAAATAATAAACACCCCCCAAAAAGTGTAAGTCACTTTTCGGCACTGATGTGTCAGCCCCTGGTGTCATTCGAATACATCAGAAAAACCTGATTTCCATGCCAAATCCTAGCTGGTATTTTTTCATTGGGTGTAAAATGTAATTTTCTTTTTTTTTTTAACACCATGTGTTGCTCCACGCTTGGGGCTTCTGAGTCATGTTTTGGTGCTGCAGAAAATTCGCTTTAGAACTTTGGAAGATCAAAATAATCTGCACAAATTTCCCCTCAGAATTTAGGTGCACTAACAAAAGGTGAGATGAAGCTGAAATTGTATTCCATGGTGTTTTGGTGTTAATTGCAAACATCCCTCTGCCTCAATAGTTCAAATTTGGACTAGTCAATGATCTGGTTGGAGCATGGTTTCAAAACTAGGCTGATTTTGAGTCGGATCGGCTGATCTAACTCGGAATCGGTTGGAAACAGTCTGATTTCTAAGGTCAAATAAGGACTTGTCATGCACCGGTCAAGTTGAATCAGGTATCAGCCAATGCGGGTGTAGATAGGCCAATCCAACTCAAGAATTGGTTTGGAATTTATAAATTTCTTTGATTTTTTTTCTTTCAAATTTTTCTTTCAAAATTTTTAAAGTTTTTTTTTTTGCACTGGATCGGTCGAGTCAATTTGGAATCAATCTAGATCGATCGATCCGATTCAGGAATCGATCAGGACCAATACCGAGTTTTTAAACCATGAGTTGGAACCCAAAATACTCACATGATCAAAGGTGCAGCTCTGAATAGGGGTGGAAATTCATGATGGCGGATTGGGTTGGTGTTGCGATAAATATATGTGAGTACATGACTTAACCCAAACCTGACCCATTTATTAGTCATGTCAAAACAAGTTGACCTACTTTGACCCCAAACACGTTTTTCGGTCAACCCTAACTTGCTTATTTCGTGTATGGTTCATGGGTCATGTCAAACATTGCGACCCCCTAACTGTGAACCATTGCCAAGTCAGTCTCAATTCCTCATCCCATTTCTTAATTATCTAATTGGAAGCTGTCTCTTGCGAGATGTGCGAGTAAAAGCTGAATGTGGAGAATGTGGAGGGGATTCTCTGTCAACTCTACCATTTCTTCTTTCCCATTAGGTGCGGTAGGCGGTTTAGATCATTTTCAATTCTGGCCATGCTGTATGAAAGATCATGAGACAGTGCGTGGCCTTGCTGCATGGAGGATCGCCAGAGACATACAAGTTAGCTGAATAAGGAATTTCCCTTTTCCACTTGTATAAACTCCAATATCTCTTTCCCATTCATTAATGTTTGAGTTTTTTTACCAAAAATATTTTCCATCCTTAACCAAAACGAGTCGTCACATACATGATTTTTATTAAAGGGACATTAAATGTTTAAAACATATATGTTAGTTCCTTGATTCGATTTTCTTCTTTTCATTTATTTTCTCCCATTTCTCTTTTGCTCCACCTAACCTAATCTATAGTCTTAGTCAGAAGGTTTTCATGAGTGAGACTCGGTTCGGGTTGAAGGTAACTGGACCAGTTCAAATTAATAAATAATCAATGACAAACCCAGCTTGTTGCCTTTCTTAGCCCCAATCTTTTTAACCTACAACGAAAGCAAGCCGTTGGATCATCGGAATATAATCAATTTGGGTCGTCCATTCTCGAACCGAGTCGAAGAAGGGTCCAATTGTGAATGGTCTGCCGGTCCAAGTTGGTTTAGGTTTATAAACCTCTCTTCTTGAGCTAGGCCCCATCAATACACCAAAATATCTGTCAACCTTTTCATTATTGGGGTATAGCCGTATAGGGTATATATTCTGTGCCTTTTTGGTTATTGGTTAAGGACACTCTGCCTATAAAAAATTTTCCCCCTTCTATTCCTTAGTCTTTGCCCTTTGTTTTTTTTTTCTTCAACCGAGCGACTAAGGAACGAAAATCAACACTATGAATCTTTCGGCTCTGAGAATTGATTCAAACCCCATTGCAGTTCATCAAAGGAGCTTTAATGGCGGAACGAACAGAAGAAGCGAGAGGTCTGTTGTGTATCACACCAGTGTTTCCAGACGGTTCCGGGAGGTTGTTGAATGCTCTGCAAAAGCTGTGGCTTCTTCAACCCCGGTGGGAGTGGCTGAGAAGACCACCGGAGGCGTGGTGGATCGAGTTGGGGCGCTGAGTCAGGTATCGGGCGTGCTGGGTTGTCAGTGGGGTGATGAAGGGAAAGGGAAACTCGTCGATATCTTGGCTGCCCATTTCGACATCGTCGCTCGCTGTCAGGTATAATCTTTTATATATATTTTTTTTTCCAATTTTTTTTTACTACTTCTTTTATGGATTGTAGTTTTGGGTTTTATGATTTTCTACTCCGAATCTCCTTGTTAGATATTGATTGGTTTTAGTGTAGATTAATATATCTGGGTTCTTTTCGTATTTCTTCTTCTTCATCATACTCTCTCTAGAATTGGGGTTGATGTCAAATGTCTCCATAATCAGTCGGTTTGTAGTAATCGGAGACTCGGAATGGGGTGTTTCTTTTTCCCTTTTTTTTATTGGTTTTCTGTATATAGTCTATATGCAGGTTTTGGTAATTCTATGAGGTTATTTTAATTTTTTGAGCTTTTTTTTAATCCTTCGATCCTAAATATATGGGAGTTGAGAAACAAATTAGATCGAGTCTATATTGAAGATTTGTTACTGTTGGTTTCATGTTTACCTTGATGGGTCTTTTATTTAATGCTTGTGAAGGATTATATGCATAGCCAACTGATGAAGAAACATTTGATAATTTTATTGTAATGATGGAATTGAGAAATTATTTATTCCCAAGAAAGATAATGTTTTTGTTGATGGGTAGAATCGAAGTTAATTGGAAGACCAATAATATTTTATAAATTAACATATAACCACCTACATATATGATATTTCATAAAAAGTAAGAGTTACCAAATCAAGATACGTGGGGGCAGGAGATCATTGCCTTATCTGATATGCATTCATGATATTGCAGTTGTAATTACCTGTAGTCTAGGTAACAAGGACGCTAATATGAGTGTACGTGTCTGACATAGAAATGGATTGTCCAACATGGCATCTTTAAAATTTTAATTGGCTTATGTAGAAACATAAGTGGTGGTGTCCAAAACAAGACAGTAAAGTTTTAAATATGGAAATGTCCTTGTTACTTAGGTTGTATTGTACCAACTTATGTAATGCTGGCACTACTGAAAGCACAACACAAGCATTACCCTTTGCTGATCTCGTAACTACAGGGTGCTGGAAATAACTATAAATTTAGTGTTGAAGCTTAAATAATCGGTGGTTTTTTGGGGAAGAGATGAAAATGTGTGAAAAAATGCAAAAAAAAATAAATGGATCTTTTATGCCCTTGGGAGAGATATAGTACAATATATCCCACTATATGGAACTGAATTGGTGTGTTGACTAACTACACCGATATGGTTTGATAAATTAGGATACAGGAAATTTGAAGGCATCTGTTATAGCGATTTTGCATAAACTGGAATTATATAATTAAAGGATAGTAGCACTTCTCTTTATGGTCATTTTTCTTCTCTTGCATATATATATATATATATGTTATTGACGTAAAACC
>JAOXJP010278438.1:0-19677 GCA_025762735.1 Platanus orientalis | reverse complement strand
GCCCAATTCAGCCATTCATCATCCTCTCCCTACATTCCTTTAAGACCCCTAAAATACGCCATTAGCAGGGTGTTCATAGGTTTGGCTGCCACATCAATCATAGATTCACCACTCCCCCCCTCTTCTATCCATGCCTTTTCTCACCTTTGTAATCAAATCTCCAAACCTTTGGGAGTAAAACGCCTATCGGGGCATCTATTAGAACTCACTTGGGTTTAGAAGGGGATTTCTTGACCACGGCCTTCTCGCCGATTCACCGCCCTCAACTTGGAGTCTCTCCTTCAGATCTTCCTTTGCTAGATGCATCAGGAGCTAAATCTGATGATGATGCAACCCTTCCACCTTCATCTAACTCTAGTGAGTACATATCGGATGAGGAACTGAATGCTAGGGACCTTGCCTTGGAGGCAGACGACCTTCAATCACTTTTCAGCCATACACATGACCAAAGCTAGTTGAATACGAAACCTCTGTAGATTCAAAGATTTTTTCATCCCTTAAGAGAGACAATCCAAACTCGCAATCCCCCGAGGTAAACTTGAATCATTCTAGTGCATCTCTCCACTCAGAAGGTATGTCCCCTCCACTTCCTTTCTCATTTCCTTTGAATGCTTCATATATCTCTCCTTCTTGCTTTTATCCTTCCTCCACAACCCTGGTCCAGTTTCTGATGTTCCATGTTTAATTGATCCTGATCCATGCTTGCTTGAGAGGATTGTGCAACAAAATGAATAGATTGTCAATACTCCGGATAGGCCTCTTGAAATCCAGAGTTAGGCATTGGTTTGTAACATCGATGATGTGGATGAAATAGTGGATAAAATGGGGCTATGGGCTATTAACGAATAGGGTGAATTGGTAAAAATTTCAAATTATATGACAGACATTGCTTCTTCTTTAAAAAAAAAAAGAAGGCAATAGAGCCCTTGGGAGCTAAAAGATTAGGGTTGTTTAGGTTGCAGATGAAGATTTTTAGTTGAAATATAAGGGGACTGAGTGGGGTTGAAAGCATAAAATGGTTAAAACGTATATTGATAAATGTGATTCATATGTTATAATCCTTCAAGAAACGAGAAAGGCTGAATTCTACAGGCGCCTTTTGAATAGTATCATAAACTCCAGAATCGATGATTGGATTCATTACCTGGTGGATGGTGCCTCGAGTGACATCCTAATTGCTTGGGGGACTCTCAGATATTGTCTAAGATTAACTCCTTTCTTCGATATTTCTCAATCTCTATATCTTTCTCTTTTGCTGAATCTAGTCGGGAATGGCTCCTAATGGGTGTATACGGTCCTTCATCTTCATCTATCTGCCAAGCTTTTTGGAAAGAACTTTCCTCTATCCATTCCTAATAGACTAGCCCTTGGGTACTAGGTAGTTGGCAGAGATTTCAATTCAACAATATACCTATCAAAAAAGAGATCGGGTGGACGTGTTACAAGGACAATGCGAGAATTCAATAATTTCATTTCCTCATCAGGCTTACTAGACTCTCATCTTCTCAACAGCCGATTCACTTGAGCTAATGGTTGACAAAATCCCATCCTTTGCCAGTTAGATTCTTAATTTCTCCAAATTGGGAAGATATGTTCCCTCACTTCTTCCACGAGGCATATGCAAGATTCACATCTGACCATTGGCCTATAGTCTTAAACACCACAACAATGATCTATGGGCTTAAGCCATTCCGGTATGAAAATATGTGGACACATTACCCTGAAATTATATATTCCAAGTTGAGTCTAGGTGGGCCAATTGCAATGTCTCAAGCAGGAAATGATTTATATTCTGCCAAAAACTTCAAGACATAAAAAAGGAACCTCATTACATGGAACAAAGATTCTTTTGGTAAAATGGAATCAAACAAAAGAAGACTCCTTGAAGCAATTTATGTGCTTGACATGCAATATACAACTGATATGGGCCTTCCTAAGAATGTGCAAGCCGCAAGAGTTTCCCTCATGGCTGAATTGGAGTTTGTTCTTAGATACGAGGTTTTTTAGAAGCAAAAGGAAAAGTACAAATGGATTAAGGACAGGGATGGAAATACAAGATTCTTCCATAGAGTTGTTAATGGAAGACAATGGGAGAATCTCATTACGAAGTTAATGATTGAAGGCAAAAAAGTGTCTAATTTTGAAGAGATTGCAACCGCAACGTCTTATTATTATGAAAGATTATACACTTACAAAGTCTTCTCCTGACCTAGAATTACCAATCTCTTTGAATTATCCGTTTCCCCAGAGATGGCCACCTCCCTTGAAGGGCCTTTTACCGAAGAGGAAATCAAAGTGGCAGCTTTTAGTATGGACAAAGACAAATCCTTCGGATTGGATGGTTTTTCCATGGCCTTCTATTAGACGTGTTGGGATTTGATCAAAGCGGATCTTCTCAATGTCTTCAATGAATTCCATGATTTAAGCACCTTGCATAAGGGAGCCCAGGCCACATTCAACGCTCTCATTCCTAAGTTTAATGGTGCGTCACTATTCATGAATTATAGGTCAATTCGTCATATTGGAAGCTTATATAAGATCATTGCAAAGCAACAAAAGTCCTCTCCATAAGACTTAGGAATGTTATGAACAATGTGGCCTTAAATACACAAAGTGCCGGTTCTTAGTAGATCAGATGTGTGAATGCTGAAGATTAGAAGGCATGTGAATGATTGGGAAATGGGGGAGTTGTGTAGTTTGTTAGGTGTCGTAAATGTGATTAGGTTGGTTCTTAATAGACGGATGTTATGGTTTGGAGGCCTACTCAGAAAGGGAGGTTTTCAACCAAACCATTATATTATAAGTTAATCAGGACTAAGGCGGTATCATTCCCATTTAGAATGATTTGGAATCTGGGTATACCCTCAAAAGTTTCTTTCTTTTTGTGGAATGCATATTTGGATAAAATTCCGACTCTCAATCACCCCCAAAATAGAGGGTGGAACTTAGCAAACAAATGTGCCATGTGCATGAAAGAGACAAAATCAGTTAATTATCTCTTTGTGCATTGCCCTGTGGTGCTTAGGGTATAGGGATTCTTTCTCTCTCATCTTTAGATTTCTTGAGTCTTCCCTGATCAATTCCAGGATCTTATTTAGGGTTGGTCGATTAAAGACATTGGCGGGTTACCTTTTAATATTTGGCAGACCCTTCCAAGTATCATTTTTTGGAGTCTTTGGAAGGAGAGAATGTCTTGTATTTTCAAAGGAAAAGATAGATTTGGGGCGGAGCTTTTGAATTTTATTTATAAATTTCTGTTTGATTGGGTGTTTGTAGGGCTGATTTTGAGGATATTGAGTGGTACTCGATTTGGAGTGAGGATTTGTAGTTTCTTTTGTTTTTTTTTTCCTTTTCATCTCCTCAGTGATGTTTGTGTTTGTCTTGTTGCTTTTGGTCGTTCTATTTTTCAATAAAGTGCTCCATTTACCTCTTTAAGAAAAAGCAAATGAATGTGTTGACTCATAGAGAAAAGCAAACACTTCTGGGATTGTATGCAAAATAGATCTTGAAAAAGCTTTGATAATGTGGACTAGGATTTCTTAGAATGGGTTTTATCCACGAAGGATTTTGGCTATAAGTGGATCAATTGGATGATGGGCTATGTCACTTACCCCTGGTACTCCATTATGCTTAATGGCACCTTAAAAGGTTTCTTCTGTGCTTTTAGGGGCCTTCGATAGGGTGATTCACTTTCGCCTTTTCTATTCTCCCTAGTGGCCAATTTTCTCGGTGCTCTCCGCTATCATGCTGTCCGGAAAAGCATTGTCGAAGGCTTCAACATTCTAACATAAGATCTCACCATTTCTCACCTCTAATTTGCAGACGACACCATCATACTTGCTAAACCCTCCACTGAAGTTGTGCTGAATTTAAAACACACTTCAAGTGTTTGAGATAATTTATGGATTCAAAGTTAATTGGGTTAAGTCTAGCATTGCGGGTATCAATGTGGTAGACACTCATTCACTTGCTAACCTTCTCGGATGTAAAGTTGATTCATGGCCCCTTAAGTATCTTAGCCTCCCCCTTGGAGGACACCCACATTTAAGCTCCTGGGATCTGATGATTGAAAAGGTGGATAGAATATTGGCTTCTTGGAAAAAGACACATTTCTTTGGGAGGAAGAATTACCCTCATTAAAGTTGTTTTATCAAACCTTTCAATATATTGCATGTCAGTTTTTTCCATGCCAATCAAAATGGCTAAAAAAAGTTGAATAATTGCAAAGGAATTTCGTATGGGATGGCGGAGGATCTAAAAGGGACCATCTTTTAAATTGAGGGTATGCCTGTAAGCTAAAAGAAGAGGGTGGCATTGGGATTGGAAATATAGTCTAGAAAAAAACTCTATTAAGGCAATGGATTTAGCGGTATACTAGTGGAAGAAGGCAGCCTATGGCATTCATCGATTCTCAACAAGTATAGATTGGCTCATAATGGACTAGACACAAACCATCAACAAGCTCTAGAACCTTCACACTTTGGAAGCGAATCACTGTGGTTCATTCCCTTCTTTATCCTCACCTCTCTCTTGTTTTTGGCAATGGTCACCTCTGTACTTTTGAAGCAAATCATCTCACTTCCCCATACTCTTTCGTATTACCACCCATAGGAATGCCTCTATTTCTGAGATACTTTCTAACTCCTTTCCCAGTTTATCTTGGAACCTTCTATTCTCAAGAGACCTTCTCAATTTTGAGTTGGGACAACTCTCATCCCTTATTGACTCCCTTGAGCACTTCCGTCTTTCCCTCTCCATTCCAGACAGATACTCATGATCTCTTGACCACTCAGGTTCTTACGCTCCAAAATCCCTCTTCCATTTCCTCTATAGTCCTTCTTCATTGTTTCCTTCCTTCCCCTTTAATTTGGTATGAAATGGTCTCCCTTCCCCCCCCCTTCGTGTTCAAGCATGTATTTGGATTACCTCTCTTAATAAGATGAACATCATGGATCTCCTACAAAAGAGGCATTCCCATATTGTGCTCTCCCCTCACATTTGTGTGCTATGCATGTTGGATGGAGAATCAGGGGCTCACATTATGCTACATTGCACCTTCTCTAGACGCATATGGGACCATTTCTTTAATTTTCCTAGTAGTTTAGGGAGTTCTAATTAGAAGTCTTATCTATGTTAGGAGTTGTTATTTAAAAGAGCCTTGCTCCACATCTTGTCCCTAAAATAGGAGTCAATAATTAGCAAGTCGAAATCTATATCATCACATCTTTTAGGCTTTAACTCTGGGGGGTCAAAAACTTATTCATTTGGTTTGAGTTTGATGTCATTTGAAAGGTTATTCAATGACCTTTCTAATGAGTCCAGGATTTTGTTGGAGATCTATATGTGGTAGTTCTTGTATATGGGGCATGGTTGTAATTGCATGTATGCAGAGTAGATTTTGGTGGTCGTGTGCTAGGAGATGGGGAGGAGAATATGTATAGAGAGTGTAGAGAGGCTCTCACATGCTTCCTTATATTATAGAAGAGGGAGATAATACAAGAATACATGAGAAGGGTATTTACAAGTATACCCTTCTACAATACTAAAAATATGCACCCATACATGTATGATCACATATACCCATACACTACAACACTACCCCTCAAGCTAATATGTAGATATTATGTATACCAAGCTTGGTAACAATCTTATTGAAACAAGGACTACATAGCCTTTTAGTGTACAAGTTGGTCAATTGGTCTCCAGTCTTCACAAAGGGAATACAAATGTGTTCATTCTGTAACTTCTCTTTGATAAATTGCCTATCAACCTCAATGTGTTTGTTCCTATCATACTGGAATGGATTGAGAGGAGTGTTGATTGCAGTTTTATTGTCACAATACAAGCTTATAGGACCTTGGGAGCAAAATCCCATTTCTTTAAAGAGGCCTCGAATGCAAGGAATCTCATAAATTCCATTTGTCATGGCATAAAACTTAGCTTCCACACTTGATCTTGTTACAACTGGCTGCTTCTTGCTTCACCATCAACGAGATTACCTCCCACAAATGTATAGTAACATGATGTAGACCTCTTGTCATTTACAAAACAGCCCAATTTGCATCTTTGAAGGCTTCTATTTAGAGATCCTTTTGATTGCATACAAGAGTCCTTGGCCTGGATTCTTCTTCAAGTATCAAACAATATGGGTATACTGCCTCTAGATGTTTCGTAGTGGGAGCATGCATAAATTGATTAATCACTCTAACAACATACGAGATCAGGTCTAGTCAAAGTCAAATAGACCAACGTCCCCACCAATCTCTAATAACGACTCCCATAAATAATTCTATGACCTTCATCTACTTTGAGGCAATGATTACTCAATGGGAGTCTCACAAGGTCTACACCCTAGCATACTGGAGTGTTGGAGGGGATCTAGAACATATTTGCAATAGGATAAGAATATACCTTTATTGGATCTAGCAACATCACGGCCAAGAAAGTATCTGAGGTGCCCCAAGTCTTTGATCTCAAACTCCTTACCCAAAAAATTCTTCAGGTTATTGATCTCACATTGATCGTTACTAGTAACAACAGTGAACTAACCAACTCTCCCAAAAGGTGTTAGGGGATACTGAATTTATGTACTTCAACACCCCCCCCCCTCAGGGGAACACTATTCTTTCCAGGGAACAGTTGAGGAACCAGTGCAAGTCCACAACTTGTGCATGCACGTGCAATACTACATCCACTTTTACTTCCATTGGGATTCTAACTCACAACCTAACTTGGCTCTGATACCATGTTAACAGTGAACTAACCAACTCTCTTGAAACCTTAAGGTGTTTGGAAATGCGGGATCTGATTGCCAGTGTTGGGATTTCAGGATCTGATGCTTGGATCTGCTCCTATGTTAAAATGGAATGAAAATCGTTAGGAAAAAAAAATACTTTCCATGAATTGAATTTACTATGATGTTGACCCTACCTAGTCTAGCCCTTACAACTGGACTATTGGAATGAAAGAAAGCCCTCATATTTCCGTAAACTACTATAATAGATTAAAATGACAAATGGATACAGATTTCAGATAAATAATAAGAAATTTATTTCACCTGCCAAGGCATCAGATAAAATTATAGAAGATGTATATTTATTAATTTTTTAGAAAATTTTCAAAAATCAGTGCCAGAGATATATAGCTAATCTGCCAATCAAACATCAACTAATCCAATTTTTCCTCATAAAATTTATATATAATTTTACCTATTAAAAATCTTTTAGTGCATTTAAAGCTTTCTTATACCACTAATCAATCACAAAAAATTAATTGATACCTTTTTATATGCATGAAAAGTAATATTGTTGTTAGTTATTAGGTATGTATGGAAGAAGAAGAAAAACAGAACAAAGAGGAACTACTTACCTGATTCAGGAACTGAAGGATATCTTTGGAAGACCTAAATTCCTATTTTTCATGTCTGTCCTGTTTATTCCCAACATATGCATGGGTTCAGGACATTTTCATTTGATATGTCTAACCTAGGGCACCTTTTGGAGGAAAAAAAAAATCTGTTTTGCTAAGATGATAATTTATCACTCTTGCATGTTCATAAATATAAGGTGACAAGTCCAGGGAAAATCTGGATTGGATAGTCATAATTATCTGTTTGAGCTGATTTTGTCACTCATAAGATCTCTTAGCTTGGGCCCATTGAATGGTGGGTCCCAACCTTCTGTATTCCTGTTACAAGCACTGCAGAGGCTGTACTGAAATGAGTGTCTCATCTTCCCAAGGGTTCTGATATCTCACTTTCAAAGCATTTGACATATGTGCAGGAGTTGCCAAAAGATGTAGAGTCACTTTTTAGGAAGACAAAGATAAAAATGGAAAGGCAAATAGCGCTTCTCCGTGATCCAGCCATGAGAGTGTGGCCAGTCATGTATCATGAAAGACCTGGATTCAAACTGTTAGCTAGTGGGTGGAAAGCTTTTGCCAATGCAAACAACATTCAGCAAGGAGATGTGTGTGTTTTTGGGATTGAAAATGAATCAGAAGGTTTGTTTCGTGTACGTATTGCTAAAAGCTAATATAAACCCAAAGTCCAGCAAGTTTTTCTTTCACATGCCACATCAACTTCTTGGATGTAACTAGTACCAGTTTCCAGTGACAGTTTTCATTTTAAAAACCTCTACATTTTCCTAATGTGAACCACTGGTGTAGAATCTCATTAGATGAAAGAGTAAATATATTGTCTGTCTTTACAATTATAACAGACTATCTTTTCAAATTGATGCTGTTGTGACATGCAGGAATTAGTACTTTCCATTTGTTGGGCCACAAAGTAAAAACAATCGGATGATAACCATATAACATTCTTTTGGATTGTTAGAAATTCCCTGATTGTCCAGAAGAAGAGTTTAAAGGTTGGATTATTAGAACTTGTCCAACAGTTATTTTGACATGGCAGATTGCTGAGATGTTGATTGAGTCAATGCCCAGCCAGAGAAGGTATAACACTAGAAACTTTCTGCCCCTTCTTTCTGTGTGTCCAGAACCTCTACTTGCTAGATGAGGTAAACTGCTCTTGTACATGTATCAGTACATTCATCACATAGTTGTTTACTCACTAAAACACTCCCCACTACCCGACGACAAAATTACTTGCGCTTGTGTGTGTCCAAGGTTACAATGGACTCATCCCTGCAGTACTTGCCAATTTTTATCTTGATCCTCTGGTTGGACCAATTTTCAGTCACAGATATCTTGCAGTCATGCTGGTCAAATACAAAATACCACCTAATGAAATAAATGTGATGTTGATGCAGTTTGCGTTTTTATTTTTTATTTTTTATATTTCTTGTGTTCCTATAGTACTCTAGGGGCCATTTGGTTACTGGTATAGCTAAATTAGAAATAGGCTTCCGTTGAGAAAGTATTTTGATGCTTCTTGGAATGAACACATTTGCAGCACCAAACTGTGCAAGCCAAATACTGAACTGCAGTCTTCAGACTATGACTGCAGTTGTAATCAGGCATCTCCTTAGCGCAATGGGATATCTCATACTTTGTTGTTAATGTATTATGTGTGTTCCACTGCTGTAATGGGAATCTCATACTCTTTCTAATGTCTTGATATTAAAAAAAGGTACTGAATAGATTCAAAGGAGGTAGGGAAAAGACATGAAGGGATGGTGGATAGCTTTTCCAAATTAGGTGGACCAACTGTAACTATATGCATTTACACGAAATGTGAATGATGGATACAAGACAACTTTTCATTTATTAGGCTTCTTTTTAAACGAGGCCGTCTAAATAGTTGGGGTAAGGCTTTGTTAAATTTAGTTAGAAGGATACATTGCCCATCTAAATGCATTCTCTACATGGATGAACATTGTTGAAGTAGACTGTCCACCTGATAGACAATCCGTGAGATGATCTCTACATGTAAATGGGGAAATTTAAACTTAATAATAATAATAATAATAAGTTTCAGAGCTGTGTGTGTGTGTGGCCACCACTAAAGGGAATCAGACAACTTAGGAGGGGAGGTTTGTCTCTTGATGGGTTCTTTTTGCCTCGACGATAACATATATGCAAAGTTAGGGCATCCAACCAGTGGACACAATATAGACACCTCTCAAACCAAAAATCCCCTCAGGATTTGGTAAGAACAACAGGATCCAAACATATAGGGGCGAACACATCAGCACAAAAAAGTGAAGAGCGCCCCCAAAAACTGTAAATCACTTTTTCACACTGATGTCCATTCAGATCTTGTTCGTTCATGAAGTGTTCGCACCAAATCCCGCAGCCAAAAATCAATAAGATATGATGATCCGTATCATCCAAAAGACTCTCTAGTGTCCACCGGCCCCAAATTCTGGTATACACTAGACAAAATCCATCAGGCAGCCTCTCACATGTGATGGGGAGAAATGCGCCCCAATTGAAGCTTTCGCACATGGGAGGCCTTCTGGTTTAACGTGCAATGAAGGCCCTTGAATTATTATTTTGGTTGACTGATCTGGTGCTATGTGCCCACACTGAAGTCCTGTGGGGGACATTTATTACAGCCTTTCATTTGTTTCTTTTCCTTGTCCACAGAACTGCCCAAATCACCGATCTGTATATTTGGTAGGGACGGTTTCACATGGTAGGCTTGGTCTCTTACTTGCACCACACGGACAAAGTAGTCATTCTTGCGTCCCAAGACTTTTTTTCTTACTTTTTGGGATGCTCGATTCCCAAAAGAAAAGCTATATAGAAGTAGGGGGAGTCGTAAAGGCCTTTATCATCACCAGAGTCTCCAGGACAAACAAGAAAGATGAAAAGAGAGGGTCGCCAGCATGGGATGGTTAGGAGTTACAGGGTCATGTCATTGCCATGGAACCCAAATCCCAATTCCAGAATTGTCAATAAACTTGACGCCCCTCCGGCCGCTGGATTCTACGCGAAGGTGTTGTCGAAGCCGACCAATCACTCGAAATTTACAGGCAAGTGTGGGCGACCGAGGTGTGAGGGGTGTCACATCCACCCCGCTTGTAAGTCCAGAGACAAAACCAAGGGAACCCACAAGCTCAGATCTTCCGATATCTTGTTGAATCATCGGTTGATGGCTTGGAAAGTGATAGATAAAGGGTATGGGTCGAATTATGCTGGAATTTCAGCGACAGGAATTCTGGGTCATTTGTCTGGTGATCGCTGGGACGACGAGGTGGAAGATGATGTTGATGATGGTTATGATGATTCATCTGAAAATGGGTTGGTGGCAGATTCTCGTTATGTGGATGAAGAGGAGGAGATTGGACCAAGTGGGTTGGTGGTGGAGTCTCGTTACGTGGATGGGGAGGAGGAGATTGAACCAGGTGGAATTGAAATTGGAGCAAGAGAAGAAGAAGAAGAAGATGATGATGATGATAATGAAGATGATTGTATGAGCTTCTGTGATGTGGGGTTTGTGTTTGAACAGGAAGATGAAGGTTGGTGTTTGGTGGGAGAGATGTGAATGCTGGGTTGTATCCACTTGTCAAAAATTATTAGAATATAGAGAGGGGAATGATTAATTATTTTATTTCATTCTCCTACTCAATTTGTCTAACTTTTCTTCTTGTTCTTGGAATTTGTAATGAAATGGGTATGTGTACTTGTGTGTTTCTTTATCTCGTAAAATGTAAATTAATCCAACTCATTAAATTAATCCAACTCATTAAATTAATCCAACTCATTGAGCATATTCTTTAGAAATTTAGAATAGACTTTGAGGTAGAGGTTTGGGTCTTTACTTTACTTATTAAAGACTTGTTATTTATTTATAATGACTATGGACTGGATGGTTGGGATCATCCAAAATATAGTGAATTACATCTCCTTGAGGGGACTTATCAGCTCCCCCCATATATAGGCCATCTGATCATAGATGGGGTACACTTTCAGTTCCGTTCTTCTTCTTCTTCAATTAGTACATTCCACGTTTATAGAGTTTACAGTGATAACAGAACAGTAACTTGATTGGAGCCCAGTTTTACGGTTTTGTTTTTACATAGATGATGGAACCGTCACCCTTCAAAAAAGAGAAAAATTGGGGGGGGGGGGTGGCTGTTACTTTCATGATAACAATAATAGGAGAACTTGCTGAGCTCAATACCAAGTGACTTGGACTCGGTATGAATTTTTTATCAAATTGGCTTGCATGAGAGGGCTCAATCATGTTTCTTTTGTCTATAATGAATATGTGCCATTTTGTGTTATGTAAGCTCAAAGAAATATGATTACTTGCATTCCGATCAAAGCAGGTGAAGTCATTCACTTAGGACCTGCACGAATTGGGCCGAGTCTAGTTGTCCTAGTACTTGCCTGGATTGCTGAGTCAAATCATCTAAGTCACTGATTTTCCTTAACTGGGGAAGATGCATGGTTTCACTTTTCTGAGCATGATTGCTGCTATTAAGGCCCAAAATATAGGTCTTCTGCTATCTTACCACATTCTTCGACTGTGTTAGATGCAGGAAGAATTTTATTTATTTATTTTTTGTGATTTAAGGTAAATTTTCTATTTAACTTTAGCCATAACTTCTACTGTTCATATTTGCTGCAAGCAATAAATTCATTCTAAAAACAACGATAATAATGCATGATTTGCTATGAAATAGACATAAAATGAGTGTGCTACATGGTTATCTTGCAGATGGGATTAGACACCCATTTGATTAGTCAGGGTTATCAATATCAACGGAGCTAGGCGATGAACTTCTGTGTGAAGATTGCATTGTTCAAGAACCTGAACATATTTTGTAATTTGCTTGGATTCCCTTTTCAATATTAATTGCATCTTGAATAGACAAAACCATTTCTTTCATCTTCGGCTTTAAAACTCCATGTGGCTCAACACTTAGGATTACAACTTCAGCTGTCCTCCAAAGTGACTCAATTTTGATGTTTCCTGCTAAAAAAGCATCCAAGATGCTTATCATGTCCCCTTTATGAATCATAGAACCTCACCTGGAATACAACACATTCCTGTTGGTTTTTTGCCTTTTGGTTTTAATATATTGCAGTATTTCACTGGTAAAATGAAGCATTCTGATTGTTAGAGTTTGGTCATTTTTTCTCAGGAATTTCAACTTGAAAATGGTGCATAAATAAGGAGTCTCGATTGAGATGATGACCAAAGTTTGAATTTGATTAATTTGCACATTGAAACAGGTTCCAATGTAAGAAAAAGATCACATTTTCAAGTTTATTCTACCAACTCTTTGGAAGAGGTATGATATCCATAAAATAGATGACAATTTCCATATATGATGTACATTTTGCTTACCACATATCCTAAATTAGGGAGCTGTTCAGCCTACTAACTTTGCTAATTTCTTGCTAGATTCCAACAAATGGGAAAAGCATTTGTAGCTATATATTTTGAATGAAGTAGTTTTCCATGTGACCTTTTCATTTTAAATTTTCCATCAGTTCTTTTACTTTAATTTACTTAGGTCAATACCGATGTTGTAGTTAAGAATTTAAGTGACTTGTTATGTGAATTTTTTGCCATAAATATTTTGGTTTTTGGATCTTTCTTCTTTTTCCTAGTCCTCCTTGTTTCTCGTTTTTCTTCTTTGTGATACACCTATTTCAATTTGGTGTTAAGGGATCATACATTAAATTTGAATGGAGATGACACTAGGATTGGACCAAATTGCCTACATCTATTGGAATTTTTGTGGGAGTTTCATACATATAGTTGATGTCGTCAAAGTAGATCAGATCTCTATGCTTGAGATACAATGGATTTATTATGAAGGGATTTATGATTATTAAGTCAAATCAGGTGAGTTCTGAGTTTCTTTTGTGAAGTATCTGAAATTTTAGTTTGTTTTGATGCTTTAACTTAGATATGTTGGATCTCTTAATCAAAGGCTGTTATAAGTAGATCATTTATTTATTTTTGGAGTTTAATGGAGTTTGAACTTTGAATTTTTTATTCAAAGCTTTTTTACTAAATCTTACGGTCAGTTATTCTGTCATCTCGGCTGGCTGTAATTTCTAGTTTTCTATGCTTAATCAGTTGGATTTTCAATTTGTAGTAGCCAAACAGAAGCAAACTGAGAATATAGTAATAGTAGAGAAAAAGCTCAGTTTAAACAGCAGGGTTTCCTAGGTGTCTCAGAAGCCATTTTTTAATTTTGTTATTACAGCCATGAATATCAATGATATATAATGTGATGAACAATGAAGATTAATTTAGGCAAGTAAATATATCCAATTAATATATGTTCTGCTAAAAAAAGTTGTATTGAGGATCTTGAGAAATATGAGGGGAAAAAAGAAGTTAGAAAATTGAAGAAAACGTAGAGGGAAGATGTTTTTCTTTTCCTTTTGATAAAAAAAGAAGAAGATGTTTTTCCAAAATTGTCAAACCATTGTTATGGAGTTCTTTTAATAACCTTCTGTGACTCTTGCTTTAAGTTACAGCATTTTTTCCTTTTTCTCCAAAAAGTTTTCAAAACAGGGCACTCGGCCACAATACAGGTGTTCATGGTCCCAGTTGTATTGCCTGGTTGCTGTGACACTGGCTAGGCTACACTTTGGCAATCTGAGTCAGTTGACTACCCTGAAAAACACATAAAACCTTGACCTTCCAACATGGTCACCTTCACATTCTTTAGTTCTCTCTCACTAATGCCTTGAGTGTGAACTTGTGTCCTTCCATTCTCAGAAATTTTCATGTAATTATTTTCTTAAAGAAAAGCCTAGCATAGCTGTTCCCACCAAGGATTGCATGTTGCGTGATTTTGTACACATTCATGCTTATCTTGGCGTTGTCTTGCACCTTTAGGTGGCCAAGTAACTTGTTGGCATAGCATGCTAAACAGTACATTAATCCTATTGTCATTGTTTAGGTACCATGGATCATTATATATGATGGCATTAAAGTGCGGGTAAATGCATAAATGTAACCTTGGGAGCATGAGTCAGAACCAAAGAGGGTTTTAGATTAATCAATAGAATATATATGGAGCGCAGTTTTGGAAGGGGCACACCTAGAGATTAGGTGTTGTTAGGATTGATTCCCTACAGAGATCATTTCATAAACTTTATTGGGGATGATGTTTCTTGTAGAATTAAAGCTGGTGCACTGGAATCAAGATATGCCTCTAGATTGTATGTGACTGATTTTTTGAAACAGTAATATTAGCCCTATGCTTTATTTGCATCTGAATGTTGGCCAACCAAGAACATGTACAGAAAATGAGTTTAGCTGATTGAGATCAGGATGTTGAGATAGATGGGTGACAAGACAAGAAAATAGCATAGATAATGGGTGACAAAAGGAAGGAGATTTGTCTGAGATGGTTTGGCCATGTGTAGTGAAGGCCATTGACTGCACCTGTGAGGAGTGCACTGCTACAAATTGAGGCTCTCAATGAAGTGGGAAGACAAAAAATGACACAGATCAAGGTATATAGGAAGGATTGAATGACATGATGGTGACAACCATCAACAATGGTCCTATTTCATCATAAAAAATAAAATAAAAAAACAAGTTCTTTAAGCCCGGAAACGATTTCCTCCACCAAAGAAATTCTATATTTCAATCACAAATTGGAAAGAGGTGTACCCAGTGAACGATGCTCCATTCAGCATAATCTTTTACTGAGATGGCTTTTTTCCTTGAAGTCAGCTCCAAAAAAACAAAGCCAAAATTGCAAACATCACTCTATTTGATCCACTGTTGATTAGCATAGAACTTGACCAAGGAATTACGTTATAAGTGAAGTTAATAATGACGAAAAACTAATATCCAACATGGTAAATATGGCTTATGAGGGTCAAGGTAGCTGACTGTTTCACTTACTGCACTTGATACATGCATGAGATTTTCATCAGCTTGCCTTGAATGTCCAAATTCTGACACTTTTACCCTCGTATTGAAGTCTAGGAAAATATTTCTTGTTTTCAAATCTCAATTGATTATACTTGGGTTGCATACAATGTGTAAGTACACAAGGCCTACGAATATCTTCCATCGTGGTTACACTATAGACTTCATAACTAATTCATCCATAAACAATATAGTAGTTTTTTTTTCTTTTTTTTGATAGATAAAGATGAATATTTAATTAAAATTGAAAGAGGAAATATATGAGAAGTACCTTCCCCTTAAGGGCAAGCAGCTAGCTGAAGACAAGAGTCCCACCCAAAAACCCAACCCTGGAACTTCTGACCCAAGAAGTACAAAATAGTAGTCTCATTTAAAACCTTTAGCTGCATATGCTGAGATAGAAAGGCAAGATAGGTTGCCTAAGCACTTCAGGTATCTGGTCGTTAGATGATGTTATGGATTTTGATGTGTACTGTTTCTGTGCAACTCTATGTATACATATTCGAAGTGCAGCTATGCTGATATACGAGGACATACCATGTATATGATCATGCAGAGTTTCATTGTCCATATACTCAGACCAGAATTTGTTGATGTGCTTCTTCACAGTATTTAATTAAAGGAACCAAGTTCCTCTTACAAAAGTGCAACCCTGAAATTATTTTTCCATGGTTGACTAGTTGTGAGTCCATGATAAATTTAGTGATCTGTTAGCTGGATGGAAACTTCTAAAAATACGGTCAAATAAATATTCCATCTCATTTTCTGTTACAACTTCAATGTTTGTTAAGCCAGAATGTTTAAGAGATTTGAAGTAAATGTACTATTTTTATTTTTATTTTTGTGATACCTGTCATTTAACGGCAGATATAGCCCTAAACAGAGCGGAATGGCAGAATAGGATTCATGTAGCCAACCCCAAATAGTTGGGATAAGGATTCATGTACCGTCTATTATGCATTACGGTACTATTTGAAAGTAGGAAGCTTAGTCTTCTTAGATGCCATCAGGAATATGGTCCTTACCGATCAAAAAGAAAATAGGATATGGTTATTAAAAATCCTATATTCTTACCCTTTTCTCAATATTTACAAAGAAATCGTTATTCATGCCCAAATTAATGCAGTCCCTTTCAAGCTTTACCCTTTCTTGACATGATTATGCCATGGAAATCATATCCATTTATACACTTCCATGTTTTTTTTTTTCTGACGAGTATGTGCTTCCATGTTTGAGCAATATGATTGTTGAGTGTGGCTTGAATTCTACCTTGTGTTCCAGATGCTAATGATGTCTTAGAGAAGTATTGGTGATCAAGCCACGTATCCGCTGGTGAGCTCGCTGGGGGGCAGCGTGCCCCCTACTCAGGGGTCCGGGGGCTTTGTCCCCACCCGCTAGCCCAACCCGTTTTCATGACCCAACCCGCAACCCGGTTAGGTTCTCTTTTGTGTAACCGCATATATAAGATGCGTTAGGGTTTTCTGATTGAGGATCCTAACTTTGACAGAGAGAGAAATGGGCAAAAGGGTGTATTTGGGGCTTAGGGGTTGAGAGCTTAATTTCCTTGTAATCTCTTTGATTGATAGTGAATTTCTTGCCGTGTTCAACCGTGGATGTAGGCTATAAGCCGAACCACGTATATCGATGTATTTCTGTCAGAAGGCAACACCACAAACAGCAAGAAGCTGTACAGGAGGACAAAATCCTTGATACAGAGAATACCTCATGACGACTTGCTTGGCCAGCTCATCAGCCATAAAATTAGTTGATCTCGGCATCCATTAGAATGTGGTGTTCATTGTAAATGGTAAGTCTTGTAATTCCTGGACCAGGTAGAAAATTCTCCAGGTCCAAGTAATATTTATGTGGTTAATCACATGTTTTGATGTTTCACCTATTGAAATCTTTGCCAAAGTTTAGTGTTTTAAGCAATCTATCTAGTTCCATTTCCTAATGATAATGGTTGCATTAGTTAAGGAGAAATTTTATTCAAGAACATGCTAGATATTTGCAAGAATAGAAACAATCTAATAACTCCAGCCATAGTATGTTCCCACTAATTCCTTCCATGTTCCTAAAATGACTTTCTTTTGGAATCTCTCTCTCTCTCTCTCTCTCTCTCTCTGTCTCACGCGCGCACACACACACACACAGACACACACACACACATTGTCTATTAAAGTTTAACCATTCTTCATGATCACTAGTAAACTTTAATTTCCTCCTTTTATTGTACAGTGTTTGTCATCTTCTTGTCCATGTTGACCTTTTCCATTTCTAGTTGCGTCTTTTGAAGGTTTCCTTTGTCCTTTCCCTTTAAGCAAGTGTTGTAATGCTTGACGATGCAGGAGTCAAACAAGTGAGCACGTCAGCTTCTCCTTAAAGATTCATAACTGAAAGCGTTTGGTGATGTTTAGATTATAACAGAGAACCATTTCTCTGATACGACTGCCCATATCTCTCATAAGCATGGAGAATATTCTGCGTCTATTCCTTTGCTGTTTGCTTATGTGGAACTAAATCATTCAGCCATTTCGCATATGGGGCTCTTTTTGGTGGTGCTGATAGTCTCAAGAATCAAGACTTTGAGAATCTAGAATCTCAAATGTTCAGTAGCCAGCTGGAAAAGTTTGACTTTGACCAATTTGGTTTATTACTTTTTCTTTGAACAAGGAGCTTGACATCTTAACTAATTGGAAAAGAATGCTGCAGACTATTCTCAAAAAGATGAACTGTTGTTCAGTTTTTGTAGAAATTACAATCACCCCTCATGTGGTTTCAATGAGTTCTTAATTTTGTGTACATCAACGGTTTCACTTCCATTCAAGATTCCTAACAAACATAGTGCTGAACGTAATTTAAAGAATGCTTGAATTTGAACCTACCTCATTGATTCTAGATTGTCAAAACCATGAAATTTTTGTGATAATAGAAGATTGGTATGGATATATTATTTTTATTATTACTGCCGTCATTATTATTATAATTTTCTGTACTATGTTTGCACTAATACTATTCCTCTGTTTATAATGATTGTGAGTTCTGTGTTCCTTGGAGAATATCCTTTTTAAAAATTTTTTAATGAGATTTATGCTCATATTTATTGTTCGAGGAAAATGTTCTATAGTGTGATGTATTGTTAGTAGAATTATTTAAGAATCAATTTATCAGCTAGTGTGTCTGTATTAATAACTGATTCTGTTATAGTCAAACTTTATAGATGTTAATTGCCCTTTGTGCAAGTTGATCTCACTCAAGTCTGAATTCGACCATTATGGGGTTGTAAACACATTTTATGTAATCGAGTTCCGTAGTTAAATATGTTGGGAGTTATGCAGATAGACACCAAATGATGTTCAGAAATCTCAAACAGTATATCATTTATTGGAAGTCAAGGGGGCCAGGTCCAATACTTTCTCCATAATAAAACCATTAGCTATATTTTTTTGGTAAGCAAAACCATTAGTTATATGGTAAATTTTTTTTTAATAAAATGGATGTATAATGCAGAGAACTCCACCAATGTTTGTATCTTTAGAAATTGTCGGTCCCAAGCCCGGATAAAGAAGAGGGTTGGCGTCTGGTTAAGAACTGGCTTTAAAAACCCACTTAAATCATTTAACATGAATCCTAAAAATACATTATTTTAATCTAATATTATAGCGTACCCTTTAAACGATGAGCCTCATTTCTCGGATGTGATGAAAAATTGGCGAGGGACACCTCAATCCCCAGATGTGGTGAAAAATTGGCAAGTGACGTTGTATCGGTCCCCGGATGCAATGATAAATATGTAAGAGTTTTTACACCATGGACACATGTGGGTAAAGAAGTTAGTCCAAGAGAGTAGGATTCGTTTAGCAACTTGAAACATAGGAACCTTAACATGTAAGACTATAGAGTTAATGAACACTATGAAAAGAAGGAGAGTTAATAGTGCTTGTCTACAAGAAACTAAATGAAAAAGGAAAAAAAAAGGCTAAAAATATTGATGGTTTTAAACTTTGGTACATGTTAATGGATAAAAAACGCTCACCTTAATGAATGCTAACCGCTGTTCCTTGTCAGGCGGCGGGCACATCAACTCCAAAAAGTGAAGATGCGCCCCCCAAAAAAGTGAAAATCACTTTTCAATGCTGATGTGTCCACCCCTGACAGGGTGAAGTGGTCAACATTTGTTAAGGGAAGCGTTCATAAACCAATCCCTTGGTACATAGGAAAAGCTCATAACAAAAATGGGGTAGGAATAATAGTAGATAAAGATCTAAAGGAGGAAGCTGTAGATGTTAAGAGAATAGGTGATAGAATTATAGCAATTAAACTTGTTTTAGAAAAAGAGATAATCAACATAATTA
>JAOXJP010278427.1:0-19677 GCA_025762735.1 Platanus orientalis | reverse complement strand
GTGATTTTCACTTTTTGGGGGGCACTTATCACTTTTCTGCGCTGATGTGTCCATATCATGATGCTGTTCTCACAGTTCTCACAAGATTCGTTCTCACCTAATTTTTAGTGCTCTTTGGACGCTCACACATGCGGATTGCGTACGCTCACACGTGTATCAAGGCCCGTGTTTACGCCGTCGAACTGCCTACGCCTCCCCGGCTCCCTTTTCCTTTAAAAAAAAAACAAAAATAAATAAATAAAAACCGAAGTACCTGTTTTTTGAGCAATTTTTTGTTTTGTGCCGACACATGGCAAAAAATATGGACTGCATCCTTAAACCAATGGTAAAAAACGTCTTTTTAACCTTTTTTTTATTACATTTAACTGCAAAATTGATGCTAGATTGACATTGGACACATCTAAATTCCGGGCTAGAGGCAATCCGGGCTGCTGTTGCAATAATGAATCTTTTCATTATCTCTTTTTTTTTTGATACTGGGGTATCTAGGCCTCTTAGAGAACACATGTCGGGTGTAGAGCTGCAAACGGACCGGATTCGGAACAGATATAAGCATATCATTTTTTGTATCCTATTCTAACGGATATTAAAACTATATTGTATCTTAACCACTTAAATAATTCGGATTTCGGATATTTGGAAGAAAAAAAAAAAAAAAGGCAATTTCATATGCCATCACCGTCACCAGTCCGATCTTCCCTAACCCATGTCTACCCTCTCCAAAATCTTTGATACCTTATGGTCTAGCAATGATGTCGAATGGAGCAAAACACCATCTCTTCTCCTATGTGGTGGGTGTGAACTTCCACCTCTACGGCACAATTGTGGTAGAACCTATGGGTGCCACCATGGACTAAGATAGAACTGATAGAAAAGAGTTTATGTATTTTTAAGGCTTTTAGTTATTCGGTTATTTAAGATTGTTGGATTAGTTTTAAATCCAACAATTTATTCTCTATATTCTATATATTGTTATATTTTAATGAAACCGATATTTAACGGAATGGATCGCTATATATTTGTATCATATCCATTTATAACATATATTTTTATAAACGGACCAAATAAGCTTATTTCGGATCAGATGAGGACCGGAACACGGTCATTTCGGATAACTAGCAACCCTAGACCTTGCTGTCTGCGAGAAAGATGTGAAGGTGCTTGAGTTCACTAAAGACACCGCAAACACCGACTCAGTTTAGTTGTTGGCTAAGATTGACCCGAACCGAAATGCCAAAACTGAGTATCTCTGACGACATCTGCTTGGTAGTTCAATTGGTCAGGATACGTTCAAATCAAAACTACCAATAATCACTTACAAGGATCTTCAACCTAAGATTCAACGTATAACTAATGGTGATTAGTTCTTCATTTTATTTGCTCACCCCCATATTTGAATCCCTCACTAAGTAAATTTTTATTATAATTTATTTTGTTTTTCTTTTTAAACAACATTGCAGTTCATCAGGAACTCGAATTGGCAATGATGGTAATGGAAAGTTTGATGCTTATAGTCATTGATGGGCATAGGACCCAGAACCAACAAACATTTTTCCGATTGAGTCTGATTGGGGGCACAACATTTGGACCTTCATAAGAGAACCCGGTCTCGAGATTTGCCCAATAAAGAAAGGTACGGATAAGTTGCCACTCGCAAGTGAAACACATGAAGGTCCCTAAGAGTATCCCGAGGAATACTCATTCGATCCTAAAAACTGTCTCAATCACAAGAAGAAATTCCACGAGTAAAGGCATAACTAATGGGTGATCATCCTAGCTGAATCAGATCCTAGGATTCCCACCCCGAAGATTGTCAAAATAAGAATTGTGGGATTAAGAATCCGGAATTCCACAAGCGACGAGCACTATAAAACTGGGCTCACACCTAGGAGAAGGTAAGAATAAGTTCTTGGAAAATTCCTTGGTCCCTAACTAACTTGACCATCGGAGGAATCCCAATCGGCATTTCTCTAGTTTCTCCCTTAGAAGTCCATTAGATCCAGGATCACTGTGTGCTCATCTGAAGATGTCTGAGTCGGCAGGAATCGGACTTCATCAGTCATTATTCTTGCAGTTTTAGAACATTAGCCGGTGGGAGAAAGCTCATTCCCATAATTCAAGAAGAGTTTAATCATCGTCAAATGCCTATAATGAGCCTGTGAGTATTTCTTTTAGTTTATTCAACGAGAGGGTTGGCATGCCAACAAACCCACCTGACCACAAAACCAAATCACCATTCTTTTTTGAGCTTCAAAGAATCAAAGATGATTCTGTTGTGGTTCTACCAACTGGATGATCAACAAGGTGGTTTCCAACGAAGCCAAAAAACTTGCCTGGACGACAATTCAAAGGAAGAAGATGGGGTTATTATTGGGTTTAAAAAAAATCTTTTTCTAATACCCATTTTAGCCTTCTTTGATGTTACATATCTCAAACAGCCTTAATTGGAAACAACTTGGTCAGAAAGAACAATAGCAAATTATTTATCACTAGGGGTGTTACGTGACCAAAACGTACTAATTTATAAAAATGAAAGAATTTAGGCCGTTTGGCTACCACCAATAATGAAGTCATTTAATTTTAATTTTCCAAGGCAATTGAAGCCATGGTGTGATGAATGAAAATGAATTCATTTAGATTCATATTGATATGTTAAAGGAAAATTAGGAATGAAGTTGTTTAGGATTTTTTTTATAAAAATAAATGATTTATTTCATGATCGAAATTCAAGGTCCATATCTAGCCAAGACACATGATTATGCGTCTTGAATCCGGACCTTACCATGGGATGATATTTGATTCGGAGTGAGACCACTCTTTCTTTACTTGTTTTCTATTTTCAATTTCCTTTTAAAACATTTATTTCTTCATTTAAATATAGCATTTCACGGAGGAATAATACTCATTATCAATTTCCCCTATCATTTTGCAGCACAATTTAAATATCTACATCTATTCACATAAGCAGCGGAATATAAATTCTCTAACATTCATTCAACTATCTAACTCATAACCATTCTCCTTCAACAAAAGGAGTAAATCTAAACATAACCATCGTCATCAATATAAATCTCATACAACCCATGAAATGAAGTCCTCTAAACTAGAGTTCCCAAAAATAACAGTCTCCAAAATTACAATATGTCCACATTTTAGAACAACCAAAACAAACTAAATCATTGAGCTTCCAAGCTCTCTCCTACCGATCCCTATTGTGATTCACAAGATGTACATCTACTAGTCCTCAATCTAGAAAATGTTGTCACATGAGTGAACTTGATAGGCTCGTAAGTACCCATACAAAATATACATGGGAGAAGGCTAAGCAAAGCACGACTATACGAACATATCAAAACATGGCTAGATATGCATGCATTAGTGCAAAAATAGTTTACAAAAACATTACCATGTACAAATAAGGATACGGTCCACAGTAATGGTTTAAAACAAAGTATGTATGATTTAGAATCCAACAAAACATATACCTCTCACTTTTCAAACTGGAACATTTTTTGAATACTCTTCAAACAGAATGCATACAAATCACTTCCCAAAACTAAACATAAATGATATAATAAAAAATCCGATTCAAAACTAAACATATCTCACGGAACTTATATCATGTAGCTAACCTCACATTTTATCCTATGAGCGGGGTATCATCATATTATTCCTTAATGGCGGGGCATTGTTCCGATTATACTTTGTCCCCAATGGTAAGGTTGGAATCCATTGTATTATATCCTCGATGGTAGGGTCTACTCCTTAAAAATTCTCCAGGAAAAGGTTTTAGTTCTCAAAAATCCTCCAGGACAAGGGTCTAATCCTCAAAAATTCCCCAGGACAAGGGTTTGATCTTCAAAAATTCCCCATGACAAGAGTAGAGTCCTAAAAAAAATCCCCCAAGACAAGGTTTAATCATTGAATAATCTTTAAGAGGAGGGCTCATATATATATAACAAATCATTGAATAATCCCCTAAAAGAGGGGTCATATACATATAACTAATCATTAAATAATCTCCAAGAAAAGGGACTCATCAAAACATATACTTATTCACATGTGACCAGAATTCAAAGCGAATAGCAGGATGAAATCCATGACGATTCATAATTCAAAACACATGCTTACCAAGTTCCATGATTCAAATCTTAAGAAATAATTTGTTAATGGAATATGAAACATATGACATAACACATACATGGAAATACAAGAGGCTTAACCCATCTATAAATCACATAAAGAATTATAAAAATTCATAAGCATTTCCTATCCAACTATAATTATAAAATGAAGCATGATAGCCAAATACATCAAATCTCATGTGAATGTCCATAGAAACCAACTTGTAAATCTCACTAAAGAAACATAAATAAATCAACATGTCTTCACAATCATAAACCTTCAAATGGATACATATCTCAAGTTTAGAAATAGAGATTGTTAACTCCTAACATTGAAAACATAGAATCATTTGCAAAATTCATGGATAAACAAAGATCTAGAAGATTATATCAAGGTAAATCATATACAAGTGAGATAAAGCCATTTTCATGATTTAAACCTTAAAACCCATGGAACTTAAACCATAAAACTTTAAAACAAAGCTTTAGGAAGCATGGATCTAAGATCTTAGGAGTAAAAATAAGTGTACATCCTATATAACCATGTACTCAAGCTATTTCTTCCTTAGATCCACAACCTTTATTGTAAAAGATATTTTCCTTTGAGTTTTCTCTTCAAAAGTTCTTCCAAATACTCTTCCTCTTCGGGATTAATGGTGTAGAACACCAAAAACAATGAGATCTAATAAAAAAAACTAGAAAAAAAACCTCAAAACCAAACATTAACTCTCATAGTGACTAGTGAGAGCTTCCATGGCTTACTCTATCAAATGGGGGGTTTTCTTCCCCTTTCTTCCTATTATCCTCTCATTTTATTATCTTTGTATCTTTCTTATGGTTTTAGGTCTAGATTAGGTAACATAAATATTTTATTTTGTCACAATGGATCTCATATGCATTAAAGGAAAATCACGTGCTAGCAAACATTTTCCCAAATTTTGGGTCTATTGATCGATCGTGCCCTATTTCGTGGCAATAACTTGATTTTTGGTCTGTGGGTTTTGGGCATTGTCTAATCGATCATGCCCAATTCTTGATCAATCATGGGTCATCTTGATGGATCATGAATCCTTTGTGCTCAATCAAACAATGTTTGATTTTTAGATTGTGATATTTGGCTTCCTTGATCGATTAGGCTTCTTCCATGATCAACCAGGACATGAAATTTTCAGCTTTTTGAATGTTTTCTCACTCCATGTCAACCCTTTTGACTCCATCCACTTCATTACTTCTATAATCATTCTCATGGCACAATTAGGTTCCAAGAGAACTAAAATTAGTCAACTTACTTGCATTCACATGGTCTATTATAAATGAACAACTAAGATCAATTTTAGGTTTTTGAAATTACCAAAATAGATACAGGGTATTACAATTTATGTCATCCTTGTATTTTG
Source organism: Platanus orientalis (assembly GCA_025762735.1). Taxonomy (NCBI): domain Eukaryota; kingdom Viridiplantae; phylum Streptophyta; class Magnoliopsida; order Proteales; family Platanaceae; genus Platanus; species Platanus orientalis. The sequence continues at coordinate 14,156 of JAOXJP010278427.1, read as the reverse complement.
ATGATCAATAAAAATTAATCTAATTTTGTTAGGTCACATATGCACTTTGGTACAATAAAAAATTGAAATTGAATGATTTCATTCCATGTGACAACCAAACACAGGGTCAATAAAGTTTATAAAGTATGACCTAGTTGTTGGTCATGAAGGAGATGCTCAAGTGTTCTGATTTAGTATTTATTTAAAAGATTTTGCCATTGCATGTTTGATATCCTCTTTCCATTCCATCATAAGTCTCTTTGCCTTGTAATTAGATTCCATTATTGGATATATCTTATTATCCATTATTCTCCTACCTTTGTTGATAGGTTGTATTATAATAATTCTAGCACTTTATCTTGAAAAGTATAACTAAGGAGCATGTCCTCGAGCTTCTTCTCTAAACTCTTACTAAAATTGTAGTTGCTCCATTCATCAGCACAAAACAGCATTCTAAAAAACCCTTGTGTATTGTGATTTGTGAGATTATCCAATGTCATATAATTAGAGATGAATTATGTTACCCTTAGTTATAATAAGCCTCACGAAATGCCTACCTTATCCTCACAAACCATAGAGTGATTTTTTTTATATATAAAACAATCAAGTGTAATTATACATGAAGTTTGTTACATTCGTGCATCATTTATGATTGTTTATTATAGATTTAATGATTGGGTGGGTTTTTCCCTACCTCTCAATCATGAGTTCAATGTAATGATTTGAATAAAGAATCCATTTTCTTTATAGTTTCCTTCTCAATATTCATGAATGTTGAACTGATATCACAATCTAAACTATATTATTTTGCCCCACCTCTTCTTTGGGTTTGAATCATCTCTAGTTTGTATGGATTGATATCACATTAGTACCAATAAATGTGTGACACGATGCATGAGAATGGTGGTTTGGTCAATACATATGAGTTAAAGGAAGATATTACTGTAAATGCATTATAAATATGTGCATGTGTATTTATTAATACACCCTTTGTCATGCATTGTGTAACTACTTAGATAGAGACTAGCGTGTTATATATCAATTATGTCCATTAAGACTAGAGATAATGCAAACCCCTCTTCCATGGTATTGCATGCTACAGTAAATATATTATATATATATTTTTATTTTCCCAAAGACATCTATTGACTTAAAGAATATTACCCTTTCTTTATAGTATACCAAAAAGTTGATCATACTCATCTATATTTACTCATGTCCCGTTACGAGTCCGGATCCGTTGGCTTTAGTTAATAAATTTGCTAGGTAACCAATCCTACTCTACCACCTAAGAGGTTCTTCATTAATAAGATAACCTCCCCTAATGTCATTAACTTATATTTAAATAAATATATATATTTTTTAATTAAGGTAAGTATGAACCTACACTATTTTTTTCTAACAATTGTCTACCTTAATCAAAGGAAGTTAAAGCAGGTAAGTAAATATGTTTTCTCTTCTAATCTTTATTGTCTTCTAAATTAGTAAAGTATCAAGCTATCTTTGGATTCTCTGCAATCTTTATGAAGAAGTCATCTTATTCATATGATCCCTCAGACAAGATTAGAATTTTTGTAATGTACATAAAAGGAAGAAGGTGAAGTCTTCATTACCTCAAATGGTTTCTAATTTTCTCATGCAATCTCTATGCACTCTACATTGAGGGACATATTGTTGCTTGAAGATCTTTTTGTTGAAGATAAGCTACAAAAGCCATCATTGACACATGAACAAGGATAAAATTTGTGTTGGAAATCCAAAGTTTCGCCATTCTCTTATGCAAATCAATGGAATAAAACCAAATGAAAATAAAATGCAATATGTATATCACAATAAATTGCAAAGCAAGTAACAAAAGAAACACACCACAATATGCTAAGATTTTTAATGTGGAAAACCCTAAAGGGAAAAACCACAAGACACTAGTCTAATAAATATTCTACTGTGAAATATGAAATGGGTACAAGGTTGGATCTCACCAATATGGAGGAATATAAAAACCCAACAAGCTTTTAAAAGAATGACCTAGATTTGTGGATGGTCACAATCCCTTAAAGAAGCACCAATCTTCACACCTTATTCTTCATCTTCTTCTATTATTCCTAAGAAGAAATACTTAACCACAAAAACACTCAGAAAAAGAGAGAAATCTTGCATTTGCACCTTCAATCACCCAAAAACAATGAAGAAAAAATGAAACCCAACAACGATGCACAAACCCCCTTATTCTTATTCTTCTTCCTTGCTCCCAAAACCCTTTATTGTTTCTCAATTGGTTCTTACCTTACATGACTCCCTCTTCTACAACCTTTTTTTTTCTTTTGTTTTCTTTTAAAGACTCATTTTTCTCTTTGATTGTGGGACCTACCTCTCATGAAGAGGGACGCCCAACAATCTCCTCCTCCCAACTCATGAGGAAGGCTTCACCCTACCTATGCCAGCAATGTTACAACACACCTCAAGCTTCACCTTGGGTAAGGCCTTTATCATCATATCGGAGCTATTCTTATCAGTGTGAATCTTTTTCAACAATAATAACTTGTTTTTTTTAAAACATCTCATATCAAATGGTATCTTACATTGATGTGTGTTGGACTTGGAATGAAAACTTGGGTTCTACTGAGGTGGATGGAACTTTGACTATCACAGTGAACAACATGATTGTTATGCTTTAAACTTAGTTCTTGAAAGAACCTAGTCATCCACATTTCCTTATTAATTTCTATAATAGCAATGTACTCGACCTCTGTAGTGGACAAAGTCACACATTTTTATAGCTTGGACTACCATGAAACTTTTCCCCTACAAAAAGTAAATAGATACCCCGATGTAGACTTCCTAGAACCAATGTATCCAGCCATATATGCATCCGTATAACCTTCCAAAATAGGTTTATCACCACCAAAGCATAAACATAACTTTGATGTCCCCTTGAGGTGCCTAAAAACCCACTTGAAGTACCTTTCCTATGTACATTTCTTATGATAGCCATACCTACCCAACTTTCCTATCATGAGAAATCTTCATGCCCAAAATCAATTTTTCTAGACCTAACTCTTTCATTGCAAAAGAGTTGTTTTATTCTTTATTCAATTTGTCAATCTTGCTAGTGTCATTTCCAACAATCAACATGTTGTTGGAAATGGTTTTGGTTTGTGATTGTGCCCAAATTTTCAAATTTGATTGTTTGGCTATCTTTGAGCCAAAATAAAAGTGGCACCCGCATGTCATTTAAGGCAGGTCCACATGGGTTCACATTCACCTCAATGAGAAGAATAACGTTGTATGGCTGGTTGCTCAAAACTGTTAATGGAATGAGAAATTTTCTCTAAAAGTGCCCAGTTGAACACTGGTTAAAAGGTGTAAAACTTGAATAGTCCCACATAGGTTAGTCCAAAAAAGTTTGAAGGTTTATATAGAATAGCCTTACACATAAACTTGGGTCCTAAGGGGCACTGCAGTTTTGTGGAAGGGGGAGGACCTAGACAACATGGGTCATGCCCAAACCAACACACACACACACGCATCGAATCGGGCCGGGTTGGGTCAAGTTGGGTTAATACGAAAAAATAAAATAATAATTTATTGTTATCATTTTTCTTTCTCCTAGAAACCTTGTGGGGGCATGTTTATTAGCGTGGTTTTTTCCCTTATACCCTTGTGACTATTTTGAATCAAATAGTCACATTTGTGACTATTAAATTGCACCTTTTACCCCCTTGTTGGTTCTGAACAGACTTAAATGTGGCTACTAAATTGCAATCTTTCTGCTCTCGCGTCTATTCAAACATCATAAAGTGTGACTCTATGCCTGTTCCAAACGGACATGAATAGTCTATTAATATATCCGTCTCTCTTGCATTTAGAAAATCCGAAATTAGGCATCATAAAGGGTGTCCGAAATTAATTATTATAATGTTTTTTGTTAGAGAGAGAGTACAACACAAGTTTGATTCGTCAAGCACACATATTGTAGTGCTTCTTCTGTGTGTATTATATCATTGTATCATGAGAGGTAGACATTTAAGGAGATCGTAAGCACCATTGCAAGGGGTGAAATCTGTCTTAAGGACATAGTGTCAAACACTAGCCTTGATCAATTGAAGTTTCTATTTTTCACTCCATTTAGTCAAGCAAGTTATTTAATTCATTTTATTTTTAAGTCTCATATTTATATGAAATAAATACTTGTTGTTTATAGAATCACATATATTTCTATAGATATAAATCATCAATCTTTAGTCAGATTTTCTTTTTCTATAATCTATTCTTTGCATATTTTGTGAACGTTTTTTTCTGGTTTATTTCATATAAATCATCCAAGTGTTGAGCATATGCCCAAATCATGGAGACTCTAAAAGACAAAACAAAACTGCTGGATGAATCAAAATAAGGGTGTTGAACTGAAACCATCATCGTAATTAGATAAGTTATCTACCTACAAATTTTATTATTTTTTATTTATAGAATTCTCAAGATACACATTTAACATCTATAGTGTCTAATTCCAATATGATGGTTTGTTGATTATATTTTAGACATGGTAACTTGCATGTTTAACATTTTGTTTTATTACAAATATATATGACTGTTTTGGTGGTTGATCTTTTTAAATATAATAAATGGTATTTCATGGATTCTAATTGATCATTGATATCTTGGAACCATAAATCGTGTGGGTCACACCATTTTCATCATCTAGTTCTTTATTTATTTTGGGAACTATGGTAGAAAAGAGTCCTAAAGATCTATCAATTCTTTAGAGTTCTTTATAATTGTAAATATGTTATTTTGATTATTTTCTGTTATCTTGTGGATTTATCTAAATGGAAGGTATTAGTTAATAAACCCTTCATATGGTTGTTAACTTAACAATTTTGAGAAAATTATAATGAAATTATGTTTGATATGAGATATATCTCATATAAAGATATTCTTTTAAGTTTGAATAATTTCATTAAATATTTGAAATGTAGGGGTATGAAACTATAAAAGGATCACTAGATATCAAGATGATTTATTACTGTTTTGATATTGTATTTACTAATATCTCATTTTATAGAAGCATCTATGTAGCATTAAACAGACATGTATATACATATGAACAAATGAAGGTTACCACTATGAAGGAACAACCGAATAGGGTGAGTGGTTAAAATTACAAGAAAAGAAAATTTATGATGTGTTGTAGACTATGTTTTTATTGTTTATGTTATGTATGTCATGTTATATATGATTAACCATAGTTTTATTGGGATTTAAGTAGATTCATTATAAACCTAACAACTTTTATTGAAAAGTTGTTGACCAAGTATACAAATACTTGAAGAAAATTATGCATTGATCTATTGAGTATCATCTTATTTTTAAAGGATATAGTGATACATGTTGGAATTTTGAATAAGAAAATTTGAAGCTCATTAGTGTATGAATATACACTCTTGGAGGAGTTATAATTTCTTGGAGGTCTAAGAAATAAACTTGGATAATTCACTCTATAATAAAGAGTTTGAGTTTATGACATTTGCAGCTAGAAGCAAATAAATAAAGTGGTTATGAAATTTAATTTGAAAAAATTCTATGTTGGCCTAGACAAATGCCACTAATATCTTTGCGTTGTGATAGTAAAAATACATTATCATGGGTATACAATAAAATGTAAAATGGTAAGTTTAAATACATTGAACTTAGATAGTTATGTGGTTAGATTGCTTAATTAAGGAGTTGTCATTATTGGTTGTATGGTTAATAACTTGATCAATCCCTTGAGTAATGATGCTTTACAAGTGATACAAACAAAACAGAGTTGTTGAATAGAAAAATATAACTTTAAAGGAAATTATGAATGTTATGTTGATTAGTACTGATTTACCTCGGAATTTATGGAGGGAAGCGAGTATTTATCACAAATTATATTCTCAATAAGATGCCTCACAAGAAAACTAAAAGACACCTTATGAATTATGGAAAGGTCGAACACTTTCCTACAATTTCTTAAAAGTGTGGAGGTGTTTTAGCAAAGGTGGTGGTCCATATCCTTAAAAAAATTGAGATATAACTTAAAAGAGGCATGAAAATTTGACAATGTAATGATGTCAAATGGGTTGAGAATTAACAAATGTAACAAATGTGTGTATTTTAAAGATACCACAAATGGACATGTCATTGTGTGACATGTATAATGGTAAGTCTTGACATATTCGCCGTAGACACAATATCGTAGGGCAATTGATTTCACATGGAATTATTTCTATTAATTATATAAATTCAAAAGAGAATATTGTGGATCCGTTAACAAAAGGTTGACTAGAGATTAAATAAACTGCTCATCGAGGGGAATAGGTGTAACGACCCACATTTCACTTAAAGGATAAAAATATGATTTTACTCCTATAAGGGTAAAATTATCATTTAACATATTTAGACATACCATAAAATGGTTTAGGAACTCATTGGACCAAGTTAGAAGTGTAAAATCCAAGTTGAGCCTCAAACTTGTTAAGTTCGAAAGTTATTCTAATTTCGCATTTGGGGTAACTCCGTGGGCCTATTGACACAAATCTTGAAAGAATTGAAGGTTATGTCATATCTTGATAGAAATATCTAGGAATCTACTTTCCAAAAAAATAAATGGTTTACAATTACGATTTTTTTAGAAGAAGTTATGTAAATTCTCCCACAAGATGTCTGTGCTAATAGACTTGCGTATTTGGGGCAACTTCTTGGGCCCACTGACACCAATCCCGAGTGAACTATGGTATGGGCCTTACCTTTTTAGAAAGGTATTTGGGTCAAGTTTCTAACCTAATAAACGAAAATTGATTTCAAATTGTATAAAGAAAGTTCTAAGCATTTTAGTGTGATGGGCAAAATTGGGGAAAACCCGTTTGGGTCAATCCAAACTTTCCAGTTCTATCCAACTTATTTGGATTGATCCAAGGCCTCTCGGGTTACAGAAAACTGCACAAAAAGTGTTGAATTGATCTAAATGATCCGAAGTACGATTTCTTAGGAAAAAATTGATTTTTCATCGTAGAGAGTGTGGGACCCCCTCAACTTTGCCCAAAACCTTATAAAATATGATAAAAAAAACCTTAATGACCTCATTTACACTGAAAAAAGAAAGAGAAGGAAAGTTTGGGAATAAGGGGAAGAGAAACCCCAAATTAGGCAAGAAAAAGAAAAAAACCATAAAGGAAAAGAGGTTTTGCTCGAGGATTTCTTTGAGATAAAGAAGTAGGAGCATTTAGGTATGTAGTTATACAAAACTTACTCTATTTTTGTATGTTTTAGGTTATTAGAAGTTTTGTAATAATAAAATATTGATGCTATGAATGTTTTCTCATATATTTGTGAAGTCCGTGCTAGGACCTTAGAAACCCTCAATTCTTGTGATGATTTGTGATGAGATCTTGTCATATTATGTTAGGATCTTAAAAATCCTCAATTTAATTTATAAGAAAAAGTGGTTTTACATCATATGGATATGTATTTTCTTTAGATGTTGGTTTCTATGAGTTTTGAAAGCATGTAAGTTAAGAATCTATGAATCTATAGCCTCCATGATAGTCATTAATGTAGGAAAAACTTGATTTTCCATGAAAATCATGAATACTAGAATTGGAGTTGAGTATCTCTTAACATATTAATGTAAGAACGAAGAAATTGATTTGAGTACTTATGTAGAAATTGATTATGATACATGTTGATCTCCATGTGATGATACTAGCATGTTATTGTGTATAAATTGCTTAGGAAACTCTATGAAATGATTCAAGTAGGATATGCTTAGAAATGATGAAGATTGGGATTCCCTCTTTGAATTTTTATGAATTCTTTTAATCCATGCACTCTACATGTTTGAGAAAATGTCTCTTATGGATTTTTCATATTACCATCATGTTTCTTGGATGTCTTTGGATTCCTTGCATGAGTCTAACGTCTCCCAAGATAAATTCTTTCAAATATATGTTGGCTTATTGCAATTTGTGATATTTTATTGATTTCCATGTTGGGATCTTAGGATTCATATATAATTCATTGGACTTTACATCCATTAGAAATATTTAGTGGCATGAACATGTTACTTTTAACATGAGTTGTGTTGCACTTTCACGAAGGTTCTCACTTGAGTTTTTCTACGTGGCTTATAAGGCATGAAATCACTTGATTTAACATTGATGGTATGTCAGTTTAGGTCCTTTATGAGTTAGAATGCATGGATACTTTCCATATACATCATAAATATGTAGTAGTTATTTTACTATATAAAAACATAAATTTGACACTTGATTTTGGATGTGAAGATGTGATATGATACCCCTATGTGGGAATATGTTATTTCTGGCCAAGAGACCCCTAAGTGGGTTGGTCCTTATGACCTTTATATATGTATATGGTCTTTACGACCCTAAAAATCCCTATGTGGGTTGCCCTTCTTGGGCACGGAGACCTCTTTGTGGGTTGCCCTTTTTGGGCACAGAGACCCCTATGTGGATTACCCTTCTAGGGCACGGAGACCCTAATGTGGGTTACCATTCTTGGGTGTGGAGACCCCCTTTGTGGGTTACCTTTTTTGGGTGCAGAGACCCCCTTTGTGGGTTGCCCTTCTTGGGCGCGGAGACCTCCTTTGTGGATTGCCCTTCTTGGGCGCAAAGACCTCCTTTGTGGATTGCCCTTCTTAGGTGCAGAGACCCCTATGTGGGTTGCCCTTATTGGGCACAAAGACCCCCTTTGTGGGTTACCCTTCTTGGGCACGAAGACCCCCTTGTGGGTTACCCTTCTTGGGCACAAAGACCCCCTTGTGGGTTATGTGATGTGTTGTGTCGGAGGCCCTTACATGGGTTATGTGATGTAATGTGTCAGAGACCCTTACATAGGTTATGTGATGTGTTGTGTCGGAGACCCTTACATGAGTTATGTGATGTGTTGTGTCGAGGGCCCTTACATGAGTTATGTGATGTAATGTATTGAAGACCCTTACATAGGTTATGTGATATGTTATGTCGGAGGCCCTTACATGAGTTATGTGATGTAATGTGTCGGAAACCCTAACATGGGTTATGCGATGTGTTGTGTTGGAGGTCTTTACTTGGGTTATGTGATGTGTTGCATCAGAGGCCCTTACATGGGTTATGTGATGTGATGTGTCGAAGACCCTTACATGGGTTTTGTGATGTGTTGTGTTGGAGGCCCTTACATGGGTTATGTAATGTGTTGTGTCGGAGACCCTTTTATGATTTATATACGTTATGCTAGGTCGGAGACCTCATATGGTTTATATGATATGCTTTATCGAATACCTTATATGGTTTATATTGTATGCTATATCGGTGACCCTTATGTGGGTTATGTGATTTACTTTGTTGAAGACTTTACATTGTTTGTATGATGGAAATCCTTATGTGGGTTATATGACTTTGTCGAAGATCCTACATAGGTTATGTGTTTTGTACTTGATGGAGACCTTTAATCTTTTATTTATATTAGGTTTCATTATGTGTTAGAGATCCCTTATGGGTTGACATGTGACATATAGTACTTAACATGAGACATATAACACTTGACATGTGACATATAGTGCTTGGCATAAAACATATAACACTTGATATATGACATATAGTACTTGATATGAGACCTATAACACTTACCATGTTACATATAAGTTCATAAACTATTTAAGATAAATGGAGATGTATGATGGTTCTCCCATTAAGATACGAGTCAATGCTATGAAGATTAATGATAAGTATTAAATGATCAATGAAAAGTGATAAGTAAATATTAAGACAAGGACAATGAAAATAAATGAGTGATAAGTAAAGACGTGATGAATGATAAGTAACCTATTATAAATAACAAGTAAGATGGTGAATGATTAAGTACTAAGATAATAATGGACTTTTTGAATATAGAAATAGAATTTCATATGTCTCATTATGCAAATATGTTATTATGATTGCTAATTACTTGAGAATGATGCATGCGTAGTTTAAAGTGATATGTATATGCATATTCATGTTAGGAAAGTATAGTTTGTGCATGAGAAATGAATAAAAGTGCTCATTGAGATGTATACTAGATATCTTTACTATAGATGAACTATGAAATATTTACCATGTGATAGTGAACACATATTTCCATGTATATTGCTAATTGTAGATATGAGAAGAATGTCATGTATAGATAGAAACATGCATAATTATGAGAAAAATGTCATGTGCAAGTTAAATCATGTATATTGCAATATGTGGATGTTAGAAGAATGTCATGAATAAAAAGAAGCATGTGAATTGCAATGCCTAGTTCCTACATGAAAAATCATGATGATGAATGTTTAAATCTTATGATGACTAATAGATGATGTATGTACACTAGCACATGCCTACACGTTAGAATTAATATGTATTTTATATAAAGATATACTTAGTATTTTGTATTGAAAGATTCGTGTTTTGCCTGTCCGGTTTCCGTAATAGGTTTTATGTACCTACTTAAGAGCTGTGGATCTCATTTATCTATACCATTTTTTTAGGTGATGTTTAGTACACGTACGTCATTTGGAGTGCTTAGAGGTCGGAAAGGAGGCATGCGACATATACTTCATCTTTCATTAGTTTTTAGTTTACTTTATACTCTTACTTTCGTATTAGACCTTGTTATGAGATGTATTATATCAAATTTTAGACTTTAAGATGTATGGTCTTATGTTTTATTTGAGATGATAGAATGCTAGTTTTATAGATGATATAAGTTTATAATATTACTTCTGTTGCACCTTTAAGATTATGGTTATATGTGATAGTTTATGATTCTGCTGCTTATGTTGTTTTAAGGTTAAGGTTAATTATTTCATGAATATCATAGGTTTAGGTAAAAGGCTTAAATTTATAGCCAATTTCGTATGGATCCGGTTTAGTAGTGACACAGTTTCATGCTTAAATAAGGTAGTGAATTTTGGGGTCATTACAAAATAAAATTATATGTTTACCCTTCAAGTGAATGTGGGTCGTTACAATGGGTTTAAAGCCTTTGTCTTAAAAGTTGCCATAATTGCAACCCTATTTAGCTGAATAGAGATCCCAAGATCTAGGTTCAAAGGAACAGCCGAATTGTGTGTGACTTAGTAGAATCACTATGAAGAAAACTTCTCCTACTCACTCATATGATGAAATATTGATACCTGCAGTGAATATTAAGGTAGGCTATGCTTTTAATGATTCTTATATCTTGGAAATCCAGGTAGAGTATGGCAAGATACTCTTAATAAGAATTACCTATATGAGTGTGAAGGGGCCACTTCTATGAGAATTGTAAGGCTAAATTTTTTTAAAATACTCATGAAATCCAAGTATTGTTTATGGCCAAAATGAACATAATTATGAGAATCAACTGTGTCCGGAAAGAAGCTGTGTGATTTCTATTGTCTTAGCTTACATTAATGGTTGCATAGTTTAATACATCATGTTCACTGGTTAGCTCGTAAATCCGATAGTCTTTTACAAAGGAAGGTTCAAAGTCATAAGATACCTCTCCATATACAGTAACTTTCCAAAAGTACTCTTTCTCTCTCTCTCTCTCTCTGCATTTGCATTATAGTAAGCCAATTTTATTCATGTGGGTGATTATTGGAAATGGTTTTTATTTGTGATTGTGCCTAAATTTTCAAATCTATTTGCTTGACTATCTTTGAGCCAAAAATAAAAGTGGGACCCACAAGTCATTTGAGGTAGGTCCACATGGGTTCGCGTTCACCTCAATGGGGAGAATAACGTTGTATGGTTGGATGCTCAAAACCATTAATGGGTGAATGAGAAATTGTCTCTAAAATTTCCTAGTTGAACACTGGTTAAAGGGTGTAAAACTTGAATAGTCCAATATTGGTTAGCCTAGAAAAGTTTGGAGGTTTATATAAAATTGCCTTAGACATAAACTTGGGCCTCAAGGGGCATTGCAATTTTGTGGAAGGGGGAGGACCTAGCCAACATGGACCAAGCCCAAACCAACACACACACACACACACACGTGCGCGTGCGTCAAATCGAGCCGAGCCAGGTTGGGTTCAGTTGGGTCAATAAGAGAAGAAATAATAATAAAATTTGTTCTTTCTCCCAGAAACCTTGTGGGGTCATGTCTATTTGTGCAGTTTTACCTTTATACCCTTGTAACTATTCTGAACCAAATAGTCACATTTGTGACTATTAAATCACATCTTTTACCCCCTTGTCTATTTTGAAAATACTTAAATGTAGCTACTAAATTGCAAACTTTCTGCTCTCATGTCTATTTGAACATCATAAGGTGTGACTTTATGCTTGTTTCGAATAGACATGAATAGTCTATAAATATGTCATTTCCTCTTGCATTTAGAGAATCCGAAATTAGGCATCACAGAGGGTGTCTAGAATTAAACTTTATAAAGTGCATTAGAGTGTTTTTGTAAGAGAGAGAGAGTGAGTACAACACAAGTTTGATTCGTCACACATAGATTGCAGTGCTTCTTCTGTGTGTATTAGACCATTGTATCTTGGGAGGTAGATGTCCAAGAAGTTCGTAAGCACCACTGTGAGGGGCGAAATCTGTCTTAAAGACATAGTGTCAAACACTAGCCTTGATTAATTGAAATTTCTATTTTTCAATTCATTTAGTCAAGCAAATCATTCAATTCATTTTATTTTTAAGTCTTTTATTTATATGAAATAAATACTTATTGTTTACAGAATCACATATTTCTATAGATATAGAACAACATATTTCATCAACATAAAGCAATAAGATAATAAAGTAACCATCATGAAAGTATTTAATAAACACACAATGATCTAAAGTTGTTTTCTTATACCCATGATCTATCATAAATGAATCAAACTTCTTATACAACAATCTTGGGGCTTGTTTCAACCCATATAAGTTTTAATGTAGCTTGCAAACCAAGTACTAATTTCCTTCATTTTCAAATCCTTCTGGTCGGTCCATATAGATCTCTTTTTCCAAATCACTATGGAGAAAACTAGTTTTAACTTCGAGATGCTCAATCTTAAGGTTCATGCTTATAACCAAACCCAATATGACACATATTGATGACATTTTCACAACGGGAGAAAATATCAAATCAAAATCAATACCCTTTTTCTCCCCAAATCCTTTCACAACTAATCTTGTTTTGTATCTTGGTTGTGAGCTAGCCTCTTTGGTCTTCAACCTAAAGATTCATTTGTTTTTGAGTGCATTTTCCCTTTTGGTAGTCTAAATAAATCATACGTACAATTCTTATGTAGAAAATCCATCTCTTCTTACATTTTTTTTAGCCACTCACCATTGCATTCATTTGTTGAGGTTTCATCATAACTTTTTGGCTCCCCCCATTGGTAAGCATAAGATACTCATGAAGTGAATATTTATTTGATGGTTGGCGTTCCCTAGTAGACCTTCTCATATAATGTTCAACTAATGACTATTGAGGGGGATGCTTCACTGCTTTACATAACCTACAAGGATGTTGTCTTCATGAACTGTGTCATCATGTCCATCTTACACTTCTCCCCAATCATAATGTGCTACTAGATGAGGGATTTGATCCATATCAACATAGTCATCAGGTATAGGTCTGGGCTTTTCAACCTTCTTATAATCTTCAATATTTTGGTCTTTAAAAAAGACCATATCTCAACTTCTAATTGGTTTCTTTTCAATTGAATTCCATAATCTATAGTTAACTCTTCATTTCCATAACCTAAAAAGATAAATTCTTTTGATTTATCATCAATTTTAGACTGTTTATCCTTAGGAATATGCACAAATGCCCTAAAACCGAACACATTCAAGTATCCATAAGAAACATCTCTCTTCATTCATACTTTTTTTGCAACATCTCCAGTTAAGGGAGTTAACAGAGGTAAGTTAATCAAGTGGACTGTGTTATTCATTGCCTCACCCCAAAAAGATTTTGATATTTTGGCATGTGAGAGCATACACGTGACTTTTTCTACAATGGTGCAGTTCATTCTTTCTACCACACCATTATGCTGTTAAATCTTGAAAACCGTCTTCTCATGAATGATACAATGGTTTCTACAATATTCTTTAAATGGACTAAGCCTGGCCCAGCCCAAAATTAAACTCAAACCTATATATATATATATATATATATATATATATATATATATATATATATATAT
>JAOXJP010278416.1:0-19678 GCA_025762735.1 Platanus orientalis | reverse complement strand
ACAAAACATATGACATGTCAAATACATGAAAATACAAGATGCTTGACCCATCTATAGAATATGTAAAGAACTATGAAATCCAAAAACATTTCTAATTCAAATGTAAATAAGAAATGAAGCATAATAATCTAAACACCTAAAACCTCATGTAAGAATACCGTTAGGATTTTGTTCAAGCATAGTTGCTTGAGATGTAGGTGCATTTAGTTGTCAATGGAATTTAGGTGCCTCGTACCTCTTTCCAACCCAAGTGTTTAATCCAAATCAGGCAACGGCTGCAAATACCTTTCTAGGTGTTTTTCACCTCCATTATCTCTACATTTGACGCGGGTATTTCTATATGTGTTCTATACCCACTAAAAATTAGGTGAGAACGAATCTTGTGAGAACTGTGAAAATGGCATCAGGGTACAGACATATCAGCGCTGAAAACTGATAAGTGCCCCCCAAAAAGTGCAAATCACTTTTCGGTACTGATGCGTCAACCCCTCTGGTGCCATTTTCACGGTTCTCACAAGATTCGTTCTCACATAATCCAAGCCCTCTATACCTCCATTCAACCTGGATGGCTCTTTGATGCCTCATACCTCTTTCCAACCCAAATGCTTGATCTTCCTTACAATGCTGGTCCGCATTCCACATACTTTGTAAGTGTTTCACACCTTTGCTGAACCCAAACCCTGCTCTAGGTACCTTATACATCCATTCAGCCAGACACTAAGCCCGTGTGTCACACATTCCCAAAAAGTGAAATGACACTTCCCCTTTGTCTCGTCTCACGACGTCGCACAAAGAGGGTCGGCGCAGGTGATATACCCCCACCTAGAGGCTGATGTGACAAATCTAGAATTTCAATCTCATAAAAGACCTTATGGATTAATGACATGTATGGTTTCCTTGTCCATGCCAATACATGTATGGTTTCCTTGTCCATGCCAACCTCATATTGTGCAATTTCTTACACTTTCCCCCTACATTGACAGCTTGGGGTGTTGATGAGACATGCTTTGCCTAACTTAGTCCAGGGTCATCACACAAGGACTAGGCTCAGGCTTGGGTTTGTCTTGTGATGGGTTTGAGGTGCTGAGTTCCGGCTTGGCTCAGCTCAAAAAATCAAGCTTATTGTTTTAGGCCAAAATTTTAAAGCCTGCCAAACCTACTTCTAAAGGTTACAAATGTAAATTGTTGAAACAGGTCCACCAACTCATAAGTAAAAAAATCTTGTTTGACTTTTTATACTAAGTATAATATAAAAGTAGAATTATAATAAACTATTTCTATATATGTCATATACATATATAAGACGAACCCAGCTTTTTAACGAGACGAGCTCAGTTCAGACTCACTTAACAAGATGAGCTCAATTGGAGGCTCAACTCAGCTCTGCAAACTTCAAACAAGGCTCAAGCCCAGCTCATGACAAGCCGAGTTGGGAGCTTAGCTGAGTTAAGTTGGCCCATTGACAACCCTAATAATAACTCAATCGATATCCGTGACAATAAATTTCTTTTTGGACAAGGAATTGGATGCTGAAACAGGATGAAATCGTATGTGCCACGCCCCCTGATGGAACACTCGGGGGCGGAATCAATTCACTTTTTGGAGGTTTTTGATTCGCCCTCCTGAGTGTCCCATCAGGGGGGGTGTCGCACTTGGTATCAGACCCGCTTAAACATGGCCCAGGGAAAAGAGGTGACAGTGAAACACTTGATCTTTTTGGGTTTCCACATGTTAAAAATTCTGTTTCAGCATCTAAACATCGAACCTGGCTGGTTTCTATTATATATTTATGATAGAGAAAACCTTGAAAATGGGTCGTAGCATAGTAATTTATAAACCTTGTTTGGTTTGATTATAAACTTCATTACGAAGCCCGCAGGCAAGGTCGTGCAGGTGGCCGGCTACCTATAAAAATGCCTTTTTTTGGTTTTTATTTTTTACTACTGTATGTTATTAAAAAGAAAAAAGATACGAAAGCTCTGTTTTGTGATTTGACTAAAATGCTCTCACTAAAACTCCACAAGCTTGAGTGTAGATCGATTTCCACCACTAATTTATTGTTTAAGGGTTAAAAAAAATATATCTTGCTTAAAGACAGAAATTACTAAAGTATTTTCCTCTATTAAATTAAAAATAAATGAGTTTAAAATTAAAATATCTTGCTAAAGTCAAAAGAGCCAAAGCCTTCCCCCCACCCACGGTGCTTGTTTAAAAATATAAAAAAACAATAAAATAGATAATTTTATTATAAAAAAAAAAAAAAAAAAAGATTTCTTGCTCAAAAGCAAGAGCTAGATAAAAGGGATTGGATTGAGCAAAGCTAAGCCAAGCAATGCTTGATCCAAATTTAGTCATGTTTAAACTTAGCCCTATGTGGGCCCAGCCAAGTAAGCCTAACCCAGATTTGGTTTAGCCCAAGCCTTCCTCTGTTAGGACCAGCACGGTCAGATCAGACTGGCCCTGGCTCAGTCAAGCCTAGTTTAACTGATGTGAAACCCAACCAAACCCCAGCCAGATTCTAATCCAGTCTAGGTCAAAAAGGGCCAGACCCTGTTGGAGCAAAATGGCTTTGTTTCAACACCTTATATGGTAAATTTAAGGCCGGCTCAAGGACCGGTCCAAGGCCCAAATCATGGGTCAAATGGTGCTCAAGTGTGGACTAACATTTCATTTTGTCTTATAAAATTGATGTCCAACCTTATTGTAAAATAGGCTAGTGGCTATTCCAAGAAATTGTAGATTGAATCTATGACGGATGAGTCTCTTTTTATTGGAACTTCATTGTATGAATTTTGGGCATTTCAATTCTTGAAACCCAATCCTGGACATGACATTTGCTCCCTTCTTGAAAATTCACTAAAAATTAGGTGAGAACGAATCTTGTGAGTACTGTGAAAACGGCATCAGGGTATGGACACATCAGCACCGAAAAGTGATAAGTGCCTTCCAAAAAGTGCAAATCACTTTTCAGTACTGATGTGTCAGACCCTCTGGTGCAGTTTTCATGGTTCTCACGAGATTCGTTTTCACATAATCCAAGCCCTTGAAAATTAGAGTGAAGGAACTAATAAATCGTTGGTTATTGGGCTAAGATGGATAGGGACACTAAACTTAGGGTTGTAAATGAGCCGAGCTAGCACCGGTCTGCTTGTCATGAACCGAGCATGAGCCTCAGCTTGTTAAACCTGGTTTATATATATATATATATATATATATATATATATATATATAATTGGCTAATAGGCCTTTTAAGCTATTGGGCATTTCTTTTTTATGAGCCAAACCTACATTTATGTGCCCAAGCCAAGCCTGAGCTTGCTCCTCAGGAATCAAAACTCAGCTCAGCTTGGATCATTGACACCCTTACTAAACCTACGGTATATCCAGAGTCCTCTGGAGCTCAGAATCTCTATTGCTTTAAGTGGTAGTGATTGCCCAACCACTCCAAGGCTTAAAACTGAGGGAGGATTGTGTCCGCTCTCCTAAAAACCGCTAACTTCTGCTGCCCATCAGGGGGCGGACACATCAGCGCCAAAAAGTGACTTACACTTTTTTTTGGGGGGGTGTGGGGGGCAGAGGAGCTCGGCATTGATGTGCCCACCCCCTGACAAGGAGATGAGGTTAGCGTTAATTAAGGGGAATGGATACAATCCTCTTCGCCTAAAAATATATTATGATGATTTTTAAATCAAAATAGATGTTCTGTCTAGGATGGTGTCCAAATATAATTGGTGTGTGTAATTACTTAAATACTCCTTCCATTATGTATTGTATTTACAAACATACCCTTCTCATGAGCCATAAGAAGCATTCCCTATAGTTCATATAGTAGACGATCTTGGTCTTTTGACCAAGGAATACAGCCCACTTACGAAGGTTTTCTCATAAATTAATCAAATGGAGATGTTGGTATTTGACAGTCTATTTGGTGGAAAAAAATTAGGTGAAAATGAATCTCCTGAGAACTATGCAAATGGCACCAGGGTGTGGACACATCAGCGCCAAAAAGTGATAAGTGCCCCCCATATAGTGTAAATCACTTTTCGGTACTGATGTGTCAGCCCCTCTGGTGCTGTTTGCACAGTTCTCACGAAATTCATTTGCACATAATCCGAGCCCCTAAGGAAGATGTCTTCAAACCGCACGATTGAAATCTCATGTGTCAGAGATTGATAAGATACATTGAGGCTCTACTGTAAGGATCATAGCCCTTGTTCATTGGGATAAAAGATTCCAATCAGGCGGTTTTACACAAACTACATGCTTGGTCATGGAGCCTTGGTCATCAAGTCTGTCCTTTAAATGCCAATGTTAATATCTTTCATATGGTCTGATCCGATGGGACTGGTCAGGACAGACAAAGGTTTGGGCTAAACTCAAATCTGGGCTGGGCTTACTTTTGGCTTGGGCTCATAGAAGGTTAAGTTTAAATATGATTAAGTTTGGCTCATGCATTGCTCGGCTTGGCTTGGCTTGACTCAAACCCATCCCTTCTTATTTAGTGAGGATTCCTTTCTTTCTTTTATTCAAAAACTTCTTTATTTATATATTTTTTAAACAAGTACCTGGGAAGAGCCAAGGCTTTCGTTGTTTTGTCTATTGCAAGATTTTTTTTAATATTTTAAACTCATTTTATTTTTAATTAAATAGTGAAGGAATTTAGTAATTTATGTCTCTTATCAAGATACTTATTCTGTTTTAATTCTTAAACAAACATCATTGTCACCTAACTTGTAACTTATTGGCGGAAGTCGATCTCCCCTCTGGCTGTGGAGTTTTGAAGAGACTATTTTAGCCAAATCATACAGAAATCATTCTTTGGAAAGATGTAATGAAACAGCCTTTTTCTTCTTTGTTTAGTTTATAGGTAAATATAGGTGAAGACGGGTTTTGAACCTGTTCTAATGAATGAAACAACTTTGTTTATAAATAATTTATGGTTTATTAAGCTAACACATTGGTCATCCATACCAGGCTAGAAATACTTATTACATGCCCAACATAATTAAAAAAAAATAAAAAAAAAAGTTCAAACAAACACAGGTGGTCCATGTCATTATTTAATTAATTTGTTTTATAAATAACTGTGATGGTACATATTGGATTTTAAATCATTCCAGTGGACAGGTACCACTCCATTACCAATCATTGTGTGAAATGTGGCCCGATAAAGGGTGTTTGAGTAAATACACATGCATCAAATGAGAGTATTGTGGTAAATACACAAACTCCATTACCAATCATTGTGTGAAATGTGGCCTGATAAAGGGTGTTTGAGTAAATACACATGCATCAAATGAGAGTATTGTGGTAAATACACAAAAGAAAAATACTTTTGTATTTATTGCCGTAATGGCTGCCAATATTTATTACATATTGTTCGAAAGGATGAAGCAGCCCAAATAACATCTCCAACTCATCCTCAAAAGGCACAAAGTGAATTTCCTGTTGCAAAAAGGCATGCAGCAACCCTCTTGCATTAGCGGAAAAAAGCATATAAGGAGCCCAGCACCAGGCGTATGAGGTGGTGGTTTTCTTTTCCAGCCACATGTTCCCGAACGAATGATGCAAGAGAGGGTCACTGCACGATTTTTTGCAACAGAAAATCCGCTTTGCAAAAGGAATGGTTTCTAACAAACTTGTTTAGCATATGATAACATTTGTATAGCATTAACACTGAATTTAGAAATATTGAAGTAATGCAAATATAAATTTCGCAATCATATGTCTCAGCCTCTACCATTTTTGTTTCTTTAACCCACCAGAAGTTATTGGTATTGACTATTGAGGAACTTCTCTACTTATAACAGGGGCGATATCCTCTGTACTGGCCCCCTCTGCGGAGACAAGGGGGGAATCAATTCACCTTTTGGGGGTGAAGTGACAACTCCAAAATTGAATTGATTCCCCCCTCTGCCTCGGCCCTCATGTGTCACAGAAGGGGGTGTCGCAGAGGATATCAGGCCCTTATAACATTCACAACTTGTACTATTACATAGATTTTTTAAAATCAATGGTTTCATTATGGATTCCAGTTTGATTCAATAATTAATCACAAAAACTAATCTACATTGCCTTCCTAGCTTATTCATAATTCTAACCTCTTTTTTAGTAAAATTTAATGAGCTATCTCTTCAACTCATCATTCATCTCACCATCTTATTTGAATTTGATAGAGAATCAAGTGAACTAACACTATAGAAAAGGAACCCCAGCTCATGTTAAATGTTGCACATGTGTGCCAAAGTAACCATAGAAAGAATATAAAAATAGTAATTCATATATATATATATATATATATATATATGTATACCGTTTTTTATGTTTTAGGTAATAAAGCAGTTTTACCTATATGTATGCTTTTTTACTTGAGATTAATCAATACAAAAGCCAACACTAGGGCTCCAAATTGGGCCGAGTTAGGCCAGACCAAGGTCATCTTGATCACAACCTGAAGTCCAGCAGATGAACCCAAACTAAGCTTGAGTTTAAGAGTTCGAAATCTGTCAATTTATTAGACTATATTTTGAGATCTACCATTTAACGAATGACACGTGGAGATGAGTAATGATTCAGCAGGCAGTTACTAGGTATAACACATCAGATGGGAGATGAAGAGGCTAGAGCGTAGCAGTGCTTAACAGCTGTCTCACATCTAAGTAATGAGCCAACTAGTTAGAGAGTGGAAGACCCACGGTTTAAACTAGTCGGCAAGTGAGAGACTCGTGGTTCGAACCAATCAACAAGTGGGATACCCACGACTTGAATTGAAAAAATGGTTGTGAACAAACATGGGAAGGAATGATTGCGTCATGGAAAGATTTCTAAAAATAGAGAAAACAACAAAAGACAAAAGAGAATCAATCATCATCATCAATAGTATTTTTTTTATTCTTAGGAGTAGTGATAAGTTCGGCTTAGTTAAATCCTATAGTAGCTTGAAGTCCTGTATTAGGCGAATAGACTATATTGCAGAACCAAATTCAATGAAGTCCTCCATCGATTCTAGGAGAAAGATCTTGACTAATCTGCCTATTCGAAGATATATCTATGATTCATATTATACACTGTATTTCCAATTTAGTGAAGTTTACTTCTCTTATCAATTTGGATGGTGTTGCTTTTCCGTAAAAATCCTCAGTTTAGAGGCATTACTAGACCCAAATCTTTTGATAATCCGAATTGGGAAAATTATCCACGGGCTTAACCTAGTGATTCAAAATTACTGTTGACGCACCAACAGATTGGTGACCACAATGGGAGTTTATTAATAATGGCACTTAGAAGGGATAAGCAACCTACCAACTCAAATGGGAATGAGAAAAACGAATAGACTCAAAACCTCAAAGGCAAACTCGATGAATCGAGAAAGGGTTTCAAATGATGCCAAGTATCCTGGGTGACGTCTTACTGAAAGTGCTCTAGCGTATAGTAGAAAATATTCGAGCCAACCCGAACCCTGATACCAGGAATAGAGGGGTGGCCGGTGGGCTAGATATTCTAGAGACCTCGAATAGACTGGGGAGCATGAAAGACCTCCCAGTTACCGTCAAGGATTTACCTGAACTACCCCATCATGAACCAGTCATGATTCTGACAGGGGGATCAAAACAAAGGAATCAGGACTTTACAGGCTATCTTGTGGGATCGAGTGGTGCACTAAGGCTAGAAAGGCTTAAGGTTCATGAGAACCCCATATTTGAGACTAATGGAATGCCTTGATATAAACAATGGACATCCTAGAATAAGGGATAGAACTAGTACAATGGTTGAAATTGTTATTTTGATCTAAATACCCAAAATGCCTATCGAAATGATCGTTTATGCCAAAACACTAATGAATATGGGTATTCAAGGTTAGGTCCTCTACTTGACAGGAGGTTAGACCCACTGAACTATTGGGGTAGTCCATTTCATGGGCACAATGCTAATGGATATAGGTATGCGAGCCAAATCCTCCACCTAATAGAAGGCAAGACCCACCAAATTATTAGGGGAATCTTTTTCAAACAATAATGAGTATGGTTGGGTAGGCGTGGGATATAACATACGGCCTCCACCATACCAAAGGGCTCATCTAGCCCAGTAGTGACCATATGGCGTTGTACCACAAGGATATGCCCAAAATCCTTGGGAACAAGTTATCAACGTCTTCAAGGAATTGTATGGCCCTGGCCTTAGACGGGCTGCACGGCCAACATAATTTTGCCACATTTTCAGGAGAGGATAGTAAGATAGTTATAGAACACATCAACTCCTTCACTACCCAATGCATGGAATTCTCTGACCTAGGGTATTACAAACCCAGGTTGTTCCCTAACTCCTTAGCAAGACAAACCTTTACTTGGTATACAAACCTTCCACCCAACTCGATACGAAGCTGGGAGGAAATGGAGCACAAATTCTAATCCCTTTTTGCTCGAGTAGAGTTAGGAGTATTGATGGCTGACTTAGCAATGCTAAAACAACAACCAAATGACATGGCTGAACAATTCATTATGCGATTCAAATGGGCCAAATCAAAATTCTTTAGTGGTCTACCTGAGGTCGAGTTTGTTAAACTTGTCCAGGATGGTCTCAACTTTGAACTAAGAAAGAAGTTTGAAGGAATGACTTTCTCTGACTTGTTCGAATTATCAGAAATGCTACTTGATATTAAAGCATTCTTAAAGAAGAAAATTAGCTACGTGCTTCTCCATATGGGACCTACTACCAAGACCCAAACTATGAGGTTGATCTAGTGGAATTTATAGGAAACCGATCATTTACATGTGATGCTTTGGCTAGGAAAGACACCCAAACATAGGAGTCAAATAGACCAACAACAACAATAAAAACTTACTCCTTTAACTTAAGCAAAACAGACCAGTTATTCGATCTATTGCTCAAAGCCAAGCAAATCAAGTTAGTGGGAAGACATAAGATTCCAAAGTGTGTGGTCTTTCGTAATGTCATCAAGGAAAGAATCAACAAAAAGTTGCTTTGATTCCCTGACAAAACTGAGGCCATAGAGGTAGACACAAACCCCTTTCCAAAATTGGTAGATGTCGATGTGGTCTCCATAAACTAAACATTGAACTATAAAAAGTTAAATATCGAGAAAGCGAGTAGAAATGTCATGCTCATCCCTGTTGCATCTTTGGCAGGTCAGCACTCGATCGATCGAGTTTCATCACCAAGGTCTCTAACTTTGAAAGGAACTCCAGGAATGGCTGACCATGGAAAAACCATATTTAAGCATCCTGACACAATGACATGGGAACCGGAGCTCTACAATGATGATAAAGATATCTAACTCGACGAAGATGACTTTTGCCTATGTGATAGGTGCGGCCAGATAATGGCCTGGCTCATGGTAGTAGCTCTAAAGAAGGAATTAGAAGCCCCTCAACCGGTTGAGTCTACTAAAAAGAGGAGAAAGACCCCTCAACCATCAATTGAGTTAAGAGCTCATGTAGCAAGGATTGATGACCTAACAAATGGGCAAAGGAGATCTTCATAGATGGGTAAAGATAACTTCACCAACCCATAGGCATCATACCCAGAATGGGCTAGTATACAAATATGGGTACAACCCTAAGTTCCCATTGATGACTAGAACTTATAAGAGAAGGTGGCTTAAAGAACAAACCATTGCTCAACTAGGGAGTCAGACCCAAGACTCGGACCAGAGGCTAGGGGTGCAATAGGAAACACTAGGAGGAAGCAACAGCCATAGAAAAACCAGCTAGTTCCTACTTACTAGCCAAGTTGAGGCATCATCTGAGGATGAACCAAGCAGAAGGGAGCATAAGAAGTTAAAAAGGGGATATTACCCCATCCTCAATGTCAACGACAACTTCAAGCCTCAAACAATACTTGTGTTCATTGGTTGAAAGCCCAGAAAGGCCAAGAAATCTAACCAAGACAAGCCACAGGTGTCATGCCCTAAAACCCACACACAAAGATTGGGGTAATAATGCAAAAACACACGTGCGCAGCATCATGGATCTTAGAGTGTGACATTAGCCTTTCTTTGCGGAAGGGTTTCTTAACTTACTTATTGGCAGCATATATATTTTTTCATTCTTATTTTTTTCTTTTATCTAATTACTATCCTCAATTACCAAACATTCACAGCGGAAGCATATAATCATAAGATAAGATAATAACATCCATCCATAAAGTGCAATGGAATATAAATATACACATTTTAAACTACACAACGGAATATAACAAGAACTCCCAATATCCATAACAAATAACTACTAATATTATCCATCAAACTAAACATACCCATAAGCATCTAAATAGTATTATCAAATAGGCCATCCAAACAGGCCAACATTATACTCATCACCTCAAGTAAAGCCACTAATTAACTAAATTAAATCCTGTCTCAAAACCTAAATTGTCTCATATATAAGTGTTGAAAATAAATAGATAAAAAGAAGTAACGTGGACGGTCTACTAATCGCCACGAACCATATCTTTGAACTAAACTTGCCAAGGATCTTGTGCTATAGGGCAATATCTGAAAGGGGGTTAAAAACATGGGTAAACTATAAAACCCGTGAGAGAACATACATAATGTCTCATAGAATAAATCATATGTCACGAGTACGGAATGATACCAAATCAAAACAGATGAATATATAAGAATCGATTAACTACAACAATGATCAGAATCTAATTAGGGTGCAGAAGGAATAAGTCAAATCAACAAGAGCCTATAATTGAAATCAACAAGTGTAACTCATAAGGAAGGTGCAACATGTAATGTAAATGTCTACTTAAAAAATACTTATAGATAAATAAGCCTTAGCACCTCTCAAATAAACTGCCTTAGCTAATAGTTATCAAAACTGATGCATGTTCATGGAAGCCTAATATAGTTCTCAACTCATGCAAACTCACGAAGGGTTTCCACCAAAACACACATTGGATCAAAACCACTCAACTCATGTAGGGTTCCTGAACCAAATCTCATTAAACACCTTGTAACAAATCCAATGGATTAGCCCACATAGGGCCTCTAACAAAACTGAAATCATGTAACCCATGTAGGGTCTCTACAAAATGGAAATCTCGTATGAGCCCTGTAAGGTCCCTGACAAAACTGAAATCTTGAATAGAAATAGTGTGCAACTAGTGTTGTCTTCACCTATTAAGCAATAGAACTTGGAGTCAATTAAGGTGAGTAAAGACTACCAATAAGCAATGGTGATATGGATAAGAATCTCATTTGTGGAGAAATCAAGACAAACATCAAGCATAAGGAATAGAAATCATTTCCCCTTTTTTACTTTTATATGAATTCAACCTGCTTACATTTAATTATAGAGAGAAGCTTACGATCTCAATGAATTCATGATAGTAGCAAAGTAGAAGAATTAAATCTTAACTAATATATATACAAATCGGAATAGATTTAACCATTTACAAATAAAATCTAGAATTTCATGTAATCAAGTCCCTACCAAGGTGTAATGGAAATAAATTACTTCATAGCATAGTTGGAATCATCAAACTCACATTGATTTAGGAAGAAGTAATAGAAATCTGCCAGCTCACCTAAAATGGCAACCAAAAAAAGAGGAAAATGTAGAAAAATAGTAAGAGTATAGCAATCAACTTGAAAACTCACTAATCATCTGTGGATTTAGTATTTGGATGAAAAAAAACTTATCAAACTTCTGCCATAAGACAACCAAAATAAAGAGAAATTGAAATATCATCCAAACTAAGGATTTCTAATGATTAGAATGACAAGAATTCAAGAGAGTAGCATCTCTTGTGTGAAAACTCACAAAAATCTCATAGATCTTCAAATCAAATGACATGAACTCGCTAAAACTCCAAAGATTAATATTCAAGAAATGAAGAAACTAGAATATTAACCAAATAGATGAATAACCATAAAGAAACAATAGAAGAAACAAAGAGAGTAGCACATCATGTATGTAAACTCACATAATCTCATGGATTCTTAAATCAAGTGATGAGATCTTACAAAGCTTAAAAGATTTTACCATCAAGTGATATAGAAATCAAAATACTAATCAAAATAAGGGATAATCATGAAGAAATTTGTAGGAGAACAAGGAGTAGAACACCAAATATGTAAACTCACTAAAATCTCATAGATATTCAAATAAATGATGTGAACCCACCAAAACTTCATAGATTAACAATCAAATGGTGAAGAAAATAAAACACCAATCATATTGAAGAATAATTATGAAGAAAATGGTAAGAATTCAAAGGAAGTAGCACATTATGTATGAAAACTCACATAATCTCATGGATTTACGAATCAAGTGATGAAACCTTACCAAAACTTCATAGATGAATAATCAAGTTATAAAACACTACAACAAAAATGGTTTTTAACAACATTCTTTAGGCAACGTTTTTTATAGAGTGTTGTCAAACGTATACTTTTATACAGCGTTTAACGCTGCTAAATATGCTAAATGCACATAAAAAGACAACGTTTTAGGAGAAAAGCTAATTATATTTGGTTTATACGACTCTTTTTAAATGTTGGATATATTCCACCCGCAAAATAATTATAGCCTGCGTTTTTTAAACATTGGCTATAGTTCACCCGCAAATATTATACTCCAATTTTTCCCCCCGCATTATCCCTCTTCCTATGTTATCTCCAATGCTTTACCCATGCGTTTTGGTATCTGGCATGAAGTGATGAACAAAACCCTAGTAAGCTTGAATAGAAGAAAAGGTTGGTTTCCTCTTACGATGAAGAAAATTTTGGTTTCCTCTTGCGTCTTCGGCCTCTAACTAGAAGAAAAAGCTAAGAATTGCACAGCACCATCCATAAGACAGCAAGCTCAAATTCGATTACCTTTCTCTATTTTCTATACTTTGTGCTTTTTTGGTGGTGAAGAACAGATCGACCAACGAAGAAAAGGGTTAGGGTTTCTTTTTCAGTGGTAGTTTAACAAGGACAAAGCTAGGATTTTGGAGGGGGTTTAACAAGGACGAAGCAAGGGTTTCTCCCGCATCTTTGCTTGGTTGAATCTATTGATTCGGATACACATTCTCTTGATTCGGAGGGGGTTTAACAAGGATTTTGTATTTCTCTTCCTCTCTCGCATCTCTGCTTGGCTGAATCTCTCCTCCTTTACTGCATTGGAAATCGTCCCCAATATCTCATCCTCTCACATGTCTTTGCTTGGTATGGTCACTGTCTTTGCTAATCTCTTTCTCCTTCATCTCTCCCTGTCATTCATCTCTCTCTCTCTCACTCGTCTCTTTCTCTACTAAATTCTCTCCATCGTCTCTCCCACCCTCTATTTCTTCTTTTACTACTTTTTCTTCTATTTCTTTTTTTTCTTTCCCTGGATTTTATTTTGTAAGGTCTTTTGATCCCATAGTTTTGTCCATTTTTCTTAATGAATGCAGGGGTCTTTTTCCACATTTGTTTCCTGGAATTAATCTACAGTTGCTAATGAGTTCAAGGAGGGCCTCTTTATAGGTAATTTATCGTCCTTTCACGTTTCCACCTTCATTTCATTATTCAGTTTCAGTTAAATTTTTTTTCTTGGTTGATTTCTTGACATTTGAATGGGATTGCATTCGATTTCTTTTGTTTGTAATTTAGTACTTGGGTGGGATTTGATTTTATCTACTTTGTTGAGTTAGAGTGTTCTTCACGTGTTAGTGTTACCTTTCTTTTTTCATTGAAGGAAAGGTTGTTTTCATTGACATGCCTAAGCAGCTAAAGCTAGTATCTCACATGCATTTTACATTGATTTTAATAGTTGAAAATATTTAGTTTACTCAAGTGCAGTTATCAAGTATTTTGATTCACCAATCAAAGATCATTAAGAATAAACTGGGTGGGTTTGGTAACAAATAAGTGTCTTGTGAGACTTAAGAAGTCAAAATACCAACAAAATAAATGAATAACCACGAAGAAATAATAGGAGAACAAAGGAATAGCACACTATGTACGAACACTCACCAAGATCTAGCAATCAAATGATGTAAGCTTACCAACCTTATGGAGTTTAGAAAACAACTGATGGAAGGCTAATATCTCATATAAAAGTGAAGAATAACAATGAAAAAATTGTAGGAAAACAATAAGAGTAGCACATCATGTATGCACACTCACTATGTTGACTTCTTCTTGATCAAGGTTCAAAATCCTTAGTCACTTCCTTCCTTTTTTTCCTATTCTTTGTAAAATAAAGTAAATCTAACATAAATCAAATAGAACTCGAATATTTAAGAAAAAAACTACTCATTCTAGTAAGAATTTTCAAAGTTGAGAGTGGAACTTACCCAATTTGGAGAAGAACTCCCACACTTAGCACCCAAATCCTCTAAACATCTGTAACTCTTTCTTTTTTGATGTAAATGAGACCATTAATGTTTTTAACTTATTTCTAGGGTTTTGAGTCGAGTTGGAAAGGTCCCACACTCTTCAAAATGAAGAAAAATCGATTTGAGCTCAAAAAAACGTAATTTGGGTCATATTGGATCGATCCGAATCGATCCCCACAATAGTCAGATCCATCTGCATGGGTGCCGGATAGATCAAACATGTTTCTAGATTTTTTTTTGTAAAACTCTGCGGGTCCAGATTGATCCGAATAGTTACGGATCGATCCGTTAAGTGTGGATCGATTCGTTAAGTACGGATCCATCTGGCATGGATCGGATCCGTCTGGATGCTTTTTTCATGTTTGACCCCTTCACACTAAAACAACCATAACTTTCTATAGAAAACTCTTTTTATGAAATGTTTGTTGGGTTGGAAACTAAAGTTCAAGATATTTCCATAGGTATATGGTTTGTGCCATAATTCACTCAGTATTAATGTCAGTGGGCCCAAAAAGTTATCCCAAATACACAATCCTATCAGTACAGACACCTCATGGTAAAATGAGCATAACTTCTTTTAGGAGACTCATAATTGCATACCGTTTATTTTTCTGAAAAGTAGACTCCTATATATTTTCATCAAAGTATGGAATGACTTCCTATTATCTCGATATTTATGCTAATGGACTGTGAAGGTACCCTAAATGCAAAGTTGGGATATCTTTTGAACTTGATAGGTTTAAGGCCCAACTTAGGTCTAACACTTCTAACTTGATCTAAAGGGTTCTTAAACTACTCTAAAGTATATCTAAATATGTGAAATTATAATTTTACCCTTACATGTATCAAATTATATTTTTACCCTTTCAATATAAACGGAGTGTTGCATTTAAAACTCCGGCCAATCTTTTCCACACAGCCCCTCCATCATTCCAATTGCGTAAGGGTGGTACATCAGTCGCATTCCTTTCTTCACAATAGTCTTGTCCGGTAAAACACCATTGCTCATCGTATCCTTGGTGTCCCTAGGGACTGACGGGTATAGTCACACTCTCTCACAAAGCGACGCATGTGTGTATGCCACGTCCTTCACCTCGTTGTAAACCGAAGCTTTGTCCAATACTATCTCTTTCACTATCTCCTCTTCTGCATGAGAGCTGCTAGAAACTAACCAGAAAAACCATGTCAATGCCGCCGATGTTGTATCCTGACCAACTACAATAAAGCTGATGACCATGTATGTCATTTAATTCTCATCCAAACGGTTAGAATTTAAAATTCTTTAGAGGAAATCGACAGTTTCTGGTGAAGACTTATCTTCAAGTTCTCGTCTCTTTTCCCTAACGATGTAATTAGCAAATTTAGGGACTTGCGAGCCGCAACCAATTTTTTAGATCCAATATCGAGTACCCGTTTCACTGTCTAAGCCCTGAGGATGATGGACTCAACCCACTTAATGTTTATCCATTGAGCATCTTTGAATGCAATGACGAATTCTATTTGTGAGAGAGATGACAATAAGTACGCAAGGTTAAACTCAAAAGTGATATTGCAAATGTTGTTGAACATAAAATGTTGGAGGATGTTTTACAGATTGAGGACGAACTTTTTAGCAGAGGCAGCGGAGAGGATGGTAAGGAGATGGTCGGACCGTCGGAGTACTCGGTTTCAACGATTGTCTCTACAAACTTGCAGAGGGACGATATTAATGACGTTGCTTGAAATCTGTCTATGGAACTTCCCATACTCATCGCGGTGAAATACTCACAATTATACAAAATGATTCGATTTGTTTGGGGAAGAAAGTTGTTTCGCCGATTGAGAGATAGGGGAATAGTGGTGCTGGTAATAGTGGCGAAGGAAAGAGAAACCGTTGTCTGTGACAATTAGGGGCCCTTACGTCATCAGAGAGGTGGGATGAAAGGGACGTCACTAAGGGTTAACAGAGTTCATCGATGTTTCCGTTTTCTCCATTCAAAATGTTTCATACGACAAGCCACGTGCCATAAAATTGTGAGTGGGATAATTTGATCCAATTTATAACGGGGCTAGCTGATACGGACTCCACTTATTTTTACTTTAGTGTTGGCTATGGCTCATCAAGCTAAATTGGCCCACATTCAAACTTTATTCATGCCTGGGCTCAACTTGTCAGGGTTTTGTATGTTTTTGAATGCCTTTTTAGGCTTTCGTCATCAATATCATAATCTTGTATAGGACCCACATACTCAAAAATCAAACTCACAGCTCATTTTCAAGTGGAATGCGAATTCCCTTGAAAATAGGTTTATATTTCCCATGAAATGGGAATTGTTAGTGCTATTTTTTATACAAAAGAAATACCTAGAAGTGCTTGAGAAACACCTAAGAGTCACATTCCTTGGCAGAATGATCATTATTTCTTATGCATCTCTATCGTTTCTCTTTCATTCCCCTCGATATTTTTTACTAACTTCCCTATGGCATTTCTTGTTCTTCTCCCATTTTTTTGCAATTTCTCAAAGCCACTTAGGAGCTAATTACAATTTATGTTTTCATTCTATTATTTCTCCCACATGTTTGCAGCTGTTACGTCCCGAAACCCACGTGCAGAGATTAGGGTAATAATACCGAAACACATGTGTATGGCGTCATGGATTTTGGAGTGTGGCATTATCTTTTCCTTGCAGAAAATGTTTCTTACTTAACTTACTGATTTGCAATAATTTTTTTTTCATTTCTTTTATCCAATTACTATCCGTAATTACCAAACATCCACAACGGAAGCATAATCATAGATAATAACATCCATCCATAAAGAACAGTTGAAGTATAAATATGTACATTCTAAATTACGCAGCGGAAAAAACTCAATAATATCTCCAACATCCAACATCAAAGCTATAGTGTTCAAATAAACAATAACATCATGTGAGCCTCTAAACTGGCCAACCAACAAAACATCTATAACATAGTTATAAGTACTTCAACATAACGTCTATCACCATAAATCCTTATTCATACATGAATAAGTGCTGAATATAAAAGGAGTATAAAGAAGTAAACAAGTAGCCCTCTCTCCCACGATCCATCCATGGGGCTAAACCTACAAGATACCAGATACTATTGGATACCACTTGAAAGGGTAGTAAAAACATGGGTAAACTATAAAGCCCGTGAAAAAATATACATAATGTCCCACAGAATAAATCGAATGTCACGAGTACGGAACGATATCAAATCAGAACAGATGAATTATATAAGAATCGATCTAACTACAACAATAATTAGAATCTAGTAAAGGTTCCAGAAGTGTATAAGTTGAATCAACAAAAACTCATAACTTAAACAATTAATGTGTAGCTCATAAGAAAAGTGCAATGTGCAATGCAAATGTTTGCTTAAAAATACTCATAAATAATTAGGCCTTAGTACCTCTCAAATAGGTTGCCTTAGCTAATAGATATTAAAACAGATGCATGCTCATAGAAGTCTAATGCAATTCTCAAACTCATATAACCCATGAAGGATTTCCAACAAAGCACACCTCATATCAAAATAACTCAATCTATATAGGGCTCTTGAACCAAATCTCGTCAAAACATCTCGTAACAAATCCAGCAGATTAGCCCACATAGGGCCTCTAACAAAACTGAAATCATGCAACCCATGTAGGGTTTCTACAAAACAAAAATCTCTATTGATTTATATAGGGTTCCTGACAAAATTGAAATCTTGAACAGAAATGATGAGAAACTAGTGTCGTCTTCACCTATCAATGTTACCTGGTGATTGGGTCCAAAAATGGGTCATAAGACCAGTGTTGCACGCAAAAATCCCCAGGGCATCAAGGGTTAGCCAGCAAAAATCCCCCAGGGCATCAAGGGTTGTGGGCAACTAGTGTCGTCTTCACCTATTAATGTGACTCAATGATCAGGTACCTGAACTGAAATGGGTAAATAAACTAATATAGCCCACAAACATACCCTAAGGCATTAAAGGGTAGTCTGTAAAAGTCCCCCAAGGCATCAAGGGTGTGGGCAACTAGTGCCGTCTTCACCTATTAATGTCACCCAATGATTAAGTCCAAAAGAAAATCCTCAAAATCGAAACGGTACTCTGAAATCCATGTATATGTAAAGTAATATGTAACTGTATAAGGATACAATGCAAGAGATGTCTATGTAGTAGAAATTATTAAGTGAGACCATATAAAACCCATACCTAAAACCAAACAGAACGTAATAGCTCATACCCACATTGTGGGACCCACGAAAAGAGCAGGGGGTTTATCAGCCCCACTTCGGGGAACCGCGCCCGGCCAATTTGGGTCGACCTTTGGGCCTTGGTTTAGAGTCGCCACAAACTCGGGTTTTTACAAGCAGGGTTGGACGTCTGCCTCATTTCCTGGAAAAAGAGGATTATGAGATTTTTAAGGCCTGGGCTAGGCACTTGGGCCTAGGGTTAACTCTCAAACTGGTCTGGTTTTCAAGGATCTGGGTAAGCTACTTGGTTGCAATTGGGGAAGGTGTTAGGCACCCCAATTACCCACCTTTTTAGGGCGGCTCCTCTAAGCTAGCAATTTCCAAGTGTTAGTAAGCGAAAATGAATTGATAATGTTCTTTTGATTTTTATTGGTCTAGACCACCCCCGTGGTGTGATCATTGCAATTGAACTAGATACATAGTCTCTGGTTGCCTACATACCCAATATTGCATAGTTTAGTGTTCCTAGGATTTTGTTAGGATTAAATTGCATGTAGTTATGGGGGTTTATTGTGTGTGCAATTCTCGATAGTCAAGTACGTCTAACTGTGAGAGTGATTCAGGGTAGGTTTATTTTAGCGAGTTTATATACTTATAAAGTACTCCTCACTGCTGAAATACAGTAGTGAAAGGGGGTCAAGACTATGTTATACTAATGTGAATATTTTAGGGACTTAATTGGGCTATAACCAAGTCCTAGGGTCTTTGGGTCATGAACCAGTACGACATAAACCTAGGGTAATGTGGAGACTGTAAAAAGTCAGGAAGGATTGAAAGGCAATAGTTAGGTCAGGTTACGAAGCCGGATCTCAATGACGTAGCAACCACGACACCAGCATTGTCTCCCAGGAAAAACTTAGGTGTTGGATACTTAAATGTTTGATACTGAGCCTAGTCTATGTACAAGGGTTAAACAAGGTTTCTGGAAGTTGGAATAGGGTTTTTTGTGGTTCTATGAGTGTGAGGCTTTATCCCCACTTTCTGATTTATCAGAAAATGATCATATTGGAATTTTCCAATCAATACACCTAATCTTTGAGTACACCTAATCTTCATAGTGAAGTGATTTAACGCGTACTGTCCCAAATGGACCCCACTTG